>OX596011.1:58004836-58091102 GCA_951394025.1 Heteromyza rotundicornis | reverse complement strand
GAAATTTGTTTCATATGTGCTTTTCACTTCTATGGGAGGTAGGCGTGGCAGTCGACCGATTCCGCCTATTTTCAATACCAACTCCGAGGACCTAAAAAGGTTAAATCCAAAATTTCGTACCCCTAGCTTTCTTCTAGCTCCTGCAATCGTGTTTACAAGAAAAGAGGACGGACAGACGGATATGCCTAAATCAACTCAGGAGGTGACGCTGATCAAGAATATATATACTTTTCCATACCGGACACGCCTCCTTCTTGGTGTTACAAACATCAGACCAAAGTGAATATACCCATTCCTCATGAGGTGTAGGGTATAAAAATAAAAATCCTTGTTAAAAAGCAAATAAAAACTATAGTCAAAGTCTTTGATTTGACAAAGTGGTCCTTCTATTCATATTCCATATTCGTGTTGTGGATTTACAATTCAATACATAGGGAAAATGTCTATCCAAACCCAAAGCTTGTGGGACGCCGTCCAAATGCAACAAATTTATTAATGGAAACCGCAAAGTCTAGGCGATTTGCATTTTATCATTTGCAAGGAACAAGCGAACGAAAATTGGAGCAAGCGACCTTTGCGACGATTTCGTTCAAAGGCGAGTACGATAAACTTGATCACATTAAATTTGCAAGTAAAGAAGTTAGCTGCGCTGGATTGCAGAGAGTTTGCGAATTCCAGGAACTCGAAGTGGGTGAATGCACGAAAGCGCTGGATATGGCAACCCAGATAGTGGAAATGTAGCAATATGCGCAGGCAGGCGTCGACAACGACTTCGTAGCACAGTCAAGGAGCAGCTTGGAAAACTCACATATCACAAAAAGGTCACGTGCCCTTGAGCAGCAACTGGCGATTTTCTCGGAGGTTAAACACATCGAAGAGGAAAAAATCGAAATCTCATCGCAAGAATTGAGGTGCAGTTGGAAGAGGCGAATAATGTCACAATAATAGAGGCGAAGGTGTTGCAAGCAAAATTGGACGCTTTGGTGAACAAAAAACAACATTTAACCAGCAAGGCTAAACTAATGCGAGATTTTTCCCCTTCTCTCTCGGCCTAAACCAAATCCGATGCTCAAAAATCTAAACGAGTGTCAACGTGGCTGAATCAGAAAAGTCTTCAAGTAGAGTGGTCAGAGGCTCACCAACAAGCAGAGTGGTCAGATGATCACCAACAAGAAAAAACTGTGAATCACACGGAAAGCAAGCCGTGGAGATCTCGAAAGAGAATTATTTGGCCAATTGCGAACAATTATAAAGCCATCACCGATTATGTTCCTTTGTGGAATATTTTTACATTTGTTTTCCTTTGTGAAATATTTTTTTTTGTTTTTATACCCCCACACTCACTGTGGCAGGGTATACTCACTTTGTCACAACGTTTGTAACGCCCATAAGGAGGCGTGTCCGGTATGGAAAAGTATATATATTCTTGATCAGTATCACCTCCTGAGTCGATTTCGCGATGTCCGTCTGTCTGTCCGTCTGTCCGTCTGTCCGTCTGTCCGTCTGTCCGTCCGCACGATAGCGGTCGCAGTTTTGGAGATATCGACTTGAAACTTTGGGTACATGTTTTTATCGTGAATACTGAGATCAAGTTCGAGAATCAGCCAAATCGGACAAAAACTGGGCGTGGCTCCCATACACCGAAAAAAAAGGTAAAAATTTTTTATTGTTGTATTCGATTGGAAATGTTTAGAAACGTATTTTTGACATGGTCCGAGGTTCCGAAGCCACATATATAAGGGTCTAAATGGGGTCTTGAGACCAATTTTTTTTTTTGTGGATTTAATTGGATATTTTTAGAAATGGATTTTGGACATGGTCCGGGCTCCAAAACCACCTATAATTGGCTCAAAATAGGGTCTTGAGACCACATTTTTATATGTTCGAGGTACTTCTTCCTACTGTGTGGGGGTATTTCAACTTCGGTATAGCCGAAGATAGTCCACTCTCTAGTTTTTTGATTATTTTGCGACTACCTTTTGACGCGGCTGTACTAAGTACGAGTTACGGTATAGACGAGAAATTTTGACAAAAACAACTCGTCTCGACCGAATCACGTCCTCACACCAAGCCACGTCAAACGGCAATAGATTTCTGATTTAGCCGTTGTCATAATGTGAGAGCCTTTCTTTGATGCCAGAAAGAGCCTTTATGTGAAAACTATGATACTTTTTTGGAATCGGTTAAAACATATGGAATAAGATATGTCAGATCTATTAAAGAAAAAAAAGAATGTTAAAATCAAAGCTTGCATTCAGCTACCAGGCAATTTAAAAAATTAAGAAAATTTCGATTTGAATTGCAATTATTGGTAAAAGTAACAGTGTTACATTCAAACCGAGATCAGCGACCCCAAATTAACTAATATATAAAGTGTCAACATAATCCGAGCACTATTTCCAATGTTTTTCATTTTTGTATGGGGAAAAAGAAGTGCATTCCACGCCGACTTTTCTATATCCAAAGGAATTAAACTGGCCCAATCGGACAGTTCCTAAGTTTTCGAACCGGTCTAATGCACACGTTATCAGCGTAAGCAGTTATTATAATACCCTTTGAGTTGAACGATTTTAGGATTTCACTTACTACAAGAATCTGGCGGTCCCCGTACTCCACATTGAGTTGATAACTCTAGTCTATAGCATGTTGTGAACCAAATGTTGGATAGGAGGTGGCACAGTTACGTAATCTAGACCATTTAAAATAGCCTCTGTTGTCACGTTATTAAAAGCACCTTCCATATCTAAAAATGCGGATAACTTGTACTCTTTTATGTATAGCGTTCCACATGACCGACACCTTTATGCAGAGCAGTCTCAGCAGATTTACCTTTCTGGTATGCATGTTGTGATTTGCTTAGAAGTTCTGGGTTTATGGAACCTCTCAAGTAAAGATCAATCAGTCTCTCCATCGATTTTAATAGGAACGATGAGAGGCTGATCGGTCTGAAATCTTTCGCAGCGGTGTGGCTCGCCTTCCCAGCTTTGGGAATGAAAGCTACCCTTACCTCCCTCCATAATATCGGTACGTACCCTACTTGCAGACATTCTGTGAATAGAAGTGGTACTATATGCTCTAAAGAGTAGTGTAGCATGGCTGGGAAAATACCATCGGGCCCCGCAGATTTGTAAGGCCAGAAGGATTTTACTGCCCAGGCTATTTTCTCTCCCTTTATTACTGATGGTAACTCATTCCCGAATACGTTGCTAATCTGTGACCTGTTTAGATTGTCATTTCCAGCGTCCGTGCAGTCAGGGAAGTGAGTCCAGTGAAGCAGATTCAGTGACTCCTGACTAGATTCGGTCCATGAGCCGTCACACCTTATTAGGTACCCCGGGACACTAGGGTCTTTGGATAGTACCTTGCGAAGTCTAGCTGCCTCATTGGCATCTTCAAAGGAGCTACAAAAGAGTTGCCATAATGCCCTCTTGGCTTTTCTTATCTGTCTCTTGAATTCATTAAAACTGTCTTTGTACGTTTGCCAGTCGGCCTCACTTCTACTCAATTTGGCTTTATTGAATAGTTTCCTTGTTATGCCCCTTAGTTGTCGTAGGTCTGTGCTCCACCAGGAGTTACCTGGCTTTGAACTGGGACGACTGATGGGACATGGCGACTTGTAAGCTTTATCCAGAATGGTCGTCAGATTTCCGACTTTGCTGTCAACACTAATCACTGTGCATTGCAAAGGGGCTTGATGCTTTGAAAATCCGTTCGCGACGAGCGTTGAAAACAAGTTCCAGTCGGTCTTCCGAGGGTTTCTGTAGGGCTTTGGTTTTTCTTTGGAAAGATTAATATCGAAGAGAATCCGATTACGATCAGAGAAAGAACATTTGTCGGACACTCTCCAATCATCTACCTCAATATTATTAATTTCTGTTAAGTGTTATGTCTATTACCTCTTCTCTAACCCTATTTTGAAATGTTGGCGTGTCGCCCTTATTGCAAATTATTAGGTTAGTATTCAATATGAATTCAAAATTAACTCTTGTATTAATGTCGGTACTTCCCCATTGTCTGTGATGTCCATTGGCATCACAGCCCATTACCATTGCCAATCCGTGTGACCCTGCATATCTGACAAGTTGTCGGATGGCATCCGATGGTGGTTCCGTCTCCTCATATGGCATATGTTTTTCCCAGCCGGTTGCTCGCATATTACCACCGTCAGGTCGTTACTATACTGTTACTATACTGTGAGAGAAAAAAAATGTTATTTAAATTCTTTCTTGTGACAATGCAGGTTCTGAGTTTACCTTCACTTTGTGAACAGTACGTTTTGTACCTTGTGTGGTGTATATGCATATACATAGTACTGTGTAGCGCACCAGCCCACAAGAGTATACAAACGAAAAAGTACCGCTAGCAGCGAACACTTGAAACTGAATTAATAGCATACGCTGCTGGCCTGAATAGGAGCGCAGCCTAATAGTACGTAAACCAACGTTTGTATGCTTTTGTCACTTTTCCCTTCGTTTGCATTTCTGTCAGCGCGAGGCAGAATTAAATTTGAATCCTGGCTTTGGCACTAAATGCGATCGGCCAATGCCCTTCTGGCAGCGGTAATAAAATATTGATCAGAATGTAGAAATGATTTTTGTATTATAGAATTGTAGATGTAAGCATATTTTTTAAAAATTTAATGTAATTGAAAGAAAATTGAAAAGAAATTGAAAGGGTCGCCAGGGTATAAAAGCCATGGCGATTCAGAAAAAAAGCAGAGATTATTTTTGGCTTTCAAACTGAAAACACTCTTTCACTAATTGCGGCGACTTCGCCAAGTATAAACTACAGCGGAGGACCGCTTTAAACATCCAACTAATAGAGTAGGGCCAACAAGACTAAAAACTATATACCTGAAAAATATTATACTTGTCGACCTTAATCATTGAATCTGGTTCTTGACGATCCAGGGTTCTTGGATCAGGGCCGCGTCCACCTCCTCATCCTCCAGGAAAAGCATCAGATCATCGGAGGCTACTTTACAGTGGTGCACAAAAAAAGTTCAAAACGCAGTTATTCAATTTTAAAACAATACACTAAAATCTAATTTTAAAGCAAACTCGTTTAATTTGAACAATATTTTTTTAAAATTAAAATCAAAAATTGTCGGGTTCAAGCTCAAGTGCAGCTTAAATCAAATTAAGACTGCGATTTGTTTACAACAACACATTTTTTGTGCCAGCATATGAGTAACTATGCGCATTTCTTTCCGACTAAGGTACTCATCAGTGAGCTTTCCTGGTACAATACTATTGCTTTAAACAACTATATATACTTACAACAATTCGAAACCTTCGCTCAGAACTGTGGTGTGTACATATTTGTGTGACAACCAATGTGAATATTGACCATTTTTCACTGGCATACAATTTGTTTGTTGTAGTAGATGCACTGTATTAGCCAAGCAATTTTTGCTAGGATTCGAATACAATTGCAACTTAAGTGCCAGCGATTTTAATTTCAAATATTTGAAAATTAGACATTTGAATTTATGTCTAGGACAATTTGTATTTGAAAGGGGTGTACCCGCCCTCTTAAATGAATTTTATGTTTAACGAGCTCAAGTGCAGCTTAAATCAAATTAAGACTTGAACCCGACTATAGAAAATTATTATTAACAAAAATGAGCTCGTTAAAACATGATGAGTTCTTTAGTGGGAACGTAATGCGCATATGAGTAACTACCTGCTGACACAAACATTTTTTGTTGTATAAAAATCGCAGTCTTAATTTGATTTAAGCTGCACTTGAGCGTGAACCCGACTACACAAAATTATTATTGATTTAAATTTTAATAAATTTGCTTTCATGCTGTTGTTGTAATATTTTTATTACAATGTTGTTGTTGTAGGGTTGTTGTCGTAATGTTGTTGTTGTTACAGGGACGCAACCAGGAAAAAATTTCGGAAGGGGTTTCATAACATTTTTTTTTATTAATACTGAAGAAAAAACTATAAATTGCAAACAAAATTAAATAAACAACAATATCGTTTTACTTATTTTCAAAATAAATCTTTCGATTTTTCATTAAAAAAAGGAGATAAAAAATAATGAAAAACTAGAGAGTGGACTATCTTCGGCTATGCCGAAGCTGAAAGACACAGTAGGAATTTAGAAGTACCTCGGACATAAACAAATTTGGACTCAATACCCCATTTTGAGCCATTTATAGGTGGTTTTGGAGACTCGGTCAAAAATGCGTTTCTAAACATTTCCAATCAATACAACAATAAAAAAAAAAGTTGGAAAAAAAATAATTTTCTTTTATATTTCAAGTCGATATCTTCAAATCTGCGACCGCAATCGTGTAGACAAACGGACAGACGGACGGACGGACAAAAGGACATGGCTATATCGATTCAGTTGTCGATGCTGATCAAGAATATATATACTTTTCCATACCGGACACTCCTACTTATGGGTGTTACAAACGTTGTGTAAAAGTGAGTATACTCTGCCACAGTGAGTGTGGGGGTATAAAAAGAACAAAAAAAAAATGAAGGAAAAAGGATTCATTCTAAAATCGACTTATTGTGTTCATATATTTTTGGTTTTATTGCATATCAAATTACTAAAGAACGTTTTTTCAAAACTAAACCGAAGTATTTACTTATTGTTTTTCAAATATACCTCAAACTGTAATTGAGGCAAACATTTTTATGAATGAATTGGCGTCATATTCTTTTTTGGCACACGAAAGTTTTTAATTAATAAATACGTACTGTTCTTGCAAATTTCATAATTTGTTTGTATTTTTTGATTTAGGTGGGGTTCGACACCCAAAACCCTTCCTGGGTACGTCCCTGATTTTATTTGAAAAACATTCACAATCGAAGAATTATAAACTTTCACAAGATGTTTTGCTTTGATGTAAATGTCAACAGTGATAATCGAAAATTTATATCGAATGCCCAAATTGGGTACACGGAAGTTTTTAATAAAAAAAAATATCAAGGAGATACGGAGGTTTCTCTTGAATTCTGTTAAATTTCATAACAATTCCCTACATTTATCTATTACTTCATAGATTTCGGTGGGGCAGGGGGTCGAGCACCCCAAACCCTCCCCTGGTTACGTCCCTGTGTTGTAATGTTATTGCTGGATCGAGCGATTTGGACGCCGACGGCTTCACCCCGGCTCCAAAATTACCTCGTTATTGGAACTGACACATGAGTCCTTAAAACGGAAACGAAATTTTGGTTGGAAAAAAAAACAGGATTTAATTTAGGAAAAATCGTAAAATCACTTTGAAAAAAAAATAAATTAAGCCCGTTTAAATTCTACGAACAGAATACGGCGCTCACAAAGAAACAACAAATAAAGTTGTCGCGGCATAAATTCACGACAGAATTTGGTTTGTTGTTGTTGTTGTTTGTTTGTTCTTGTTTTTATGATTTCCCTTTGTTCGGGGCGGCGGGTGAACAAAACCGAAGGGAAAAACATAAACTTTTTATTATATTATTCCTTTTTTATTATATTGTTCTTTTTTATATTATTTTGGTTTAATTAAACCAAATTTGACACTCGCGGGTGGAATACAGCCGGGGGAGAATTGACAACAGCTGTCAAGATCTCTTATTCCCTTTTGTTACGACTTCGTTTTAGAAGATTGTTGATGAGCTTTTACGATCCGATGTTGGGGAAGGCATTGCGCGAAACCATTGGCATTGCGATGTCCATTGGCATCACAGCCCATTACCATTGCCAATCCGTGTGACCCTGCATATCTGACAAGTTGTCGGATGGCATCCGATGGTGGTTCCGTCTCCTCATATGGCATATGTTTTTCCCAGCCGGTTGCTCGCATATTACCACCGTCAGGTCGTTACTATACTGTTACTATACTGTGAGAGAAAAAAAATGTTATTTAAATTCTTTCTTGTGACAATGCAGGTTCTGAGTTTACCTTCACTTTGTGAACAGTACGTTTTGTACCTTGTGTGGTGTATATGCATATACATAGTACTGTGTAGCGCACCAGCCCACAAGAGTATACAAACGAAAAAGTACCGCTAGCAGCGAACACTTGAAACTGAATTAATAGCATACGCTGCTGGCCTGAATAGGAGCGCAGCCTAATAGTACGTAAACCAACGTTTGTATGCTTTTGTCACTTTTCCCTTCGTTTGCATTTCTGTCAGCGCGAGGCAGAATTAAATTTGAATCCTGGCTTTGGCACTAAATGCGATCGGCCAATGCCCTTCTGGCAGCGGTAATAAAATATTGATCAGAATGTAGAAATGATTTTTGTATTATAGAATTGTAGATGTAAGCATATTTTTTAAAAATTTAATGTAATTGAAAGAAAATTGAAAAGAAATTGAAAGGGTCGCCAGGGTATAAAAGCCATGGCGATTCAGAAAAAAAGCAGAGATTATTTTTGGCTTTCAAACTGAAAACACTCTTTCACTAATTGCGGCGACTTCGCCAAGTATAAACTACAGCGGAGGACCGCTTTAAACATCCAACTAATAGAGTAGGGCCAACAAGACTAAAAACTATATACCTGAAAAATATTATACTTGTCGACCTTAATCATTGAATCTGGTTCTTGACGATCCAGGGTTCTTGGATCAGGGCCGCGTCCACCTCCTCATCCTCCAGGAAAAGCATCAGATCATCGGAGGCTACTTTACAGTGGTGCACAAAAAAAGTTCAAAACGCAGTTATTCAATTTTAAAACAATACACTAAAATCTAATTTTAAAGCAAACTCGTTTAATTTGAACAATATTTTTTTAAAATTAAAATCAAAAATTGTCGGGTTCAAGCTCAAGTGCAGCTTAAATCAAATTAAGACTGCGATTTGTTTACAACAACACATTTTTTGTGCCAGCATATGAGTAACTATGCGCATTTCTTTCCGACTAAGGTACTCATCAGTGAGCTTTCCTGGTACAATACTATTGCTTTAAACAACTATATATACTTACAACAATTCGAAACCTTCGCTCAGAACTGTGGTGTGTACATATTTGTGTGACAACCAATGTGAATATTGACCATTTTTCACTGGCATACAATTTGTTTGTTGTAGTAGATGCAATGTATTAGCCAAGCAATTTTTGCTAGGATTCGAATACAATTGCAACTTAAGTGCCAGCGATTTTAATTTCAAATATTTGAAAATTAGACATTTGAAATTATGTCTAGGACAATTTGTATTTGAAAGGGGTGTACCCGCCCTCTTAAATGAATTTTATGTTTAACGAGCTCAAGTGCAGCTTAAATCAAATTAAGACTTGAACCCGACTATAGAAAATTATTATTAACAAAAATGAGCTCGTTAAAACATGATGAGTTCTTTAGTGGGAACGTAATGCGCATATGAGTAACTACCTGCTGACACAAACATTTTTTGTTGTATAAAAATCGCAGTCTTAATTTGATTTAAGCTGCACTTGAGCGTGAACCCGACTACACAAAATTATTATTGATTTAAATTTTAATAAATTTGCTTTCATGCTGTTGTTGTAATATTTTTATTACAATGTTGTTGTTGTAGGGTTGTTGTCGTAATGTTGTTGTTGTTACAGGGACGCAACCAGGAAAAAATTTCGGAAGGGGTTTCATAACATTTTTTTTTATTAATACTGAAGAAAAAACTATAAATTGCAAACAAAATTAAATAAACAACAATATCGTTTTACTTATTTTCAAAATAAATCTTTCGATTTTTCATTAAAAAAAGGAGATAAAAAATAATGAAAAACTAGAGAGTGGACTATCTTCGGCTATGCCGAAGCTGAAAGACACAGTAGGAATTTAGAAGTACCTCGGACATAAACAAATTTGGACTCAATACCCCATTTTGAGCCATTTATAGGTGGTTTTGGAGACTCGGTCAAAAATGCGTTTCTAAACATTTCCAATCAATACAACAATAAAAAAAAAAGTTGGAAAAAAAATAATTTTCTTTTATATTTCAAGTCGATATCTTCAAATCTGCGACCGCAATCGTGTAGACAAACGGACAGACGGACGGACGGACAAAAGGACATGGCTATATCGATTCAGTTGTCGATGCTGATCAAGAATATATATACTTTTCCATACCGGACACTCCTACTTATGGGTGTTACAAACGTTGTGTAAAAGTGAGTATACTCTGCCACAGTGAGTGTGGGGGTATAAAAAGAACAAAAAAAAAATGAAGGAAAAAGGATTCATTCTAAAATCGACTTATTGTGTTCATATATTTTTGGTTTTATTGCATATCAAATTACTAAAGAACGTTTTTTCAAAACTAAACCGAAGTATTTACTTATTGTTTTTCAAATATACCTCAAACTGTAATTGAGGCAAACATTTTTATGAATGAATTGGCGTCATATTCTTTTTTGGCACACGAAAGTTTTTAATTAATAAATACGTACTGTTCTTGCAAATTTCATAATTTGTTTGTATTTTTTGATTTAGGTGGGGTTCGACACCCAAAACCCTTCCTGGGTACGTCCCTGATTTTATTTGAAAAACATTCACAATCGAAGAATTATAAACTTTCACAAGATGTTTTGCTTTGATGTAAATGTCAACAGTGATAATCGAAAATTTATATCGAATGCCCAAATTGGGTACACGGAAGTTTTTAATAAAAAAAAATATCAAGGAGATACGGAGGTTTCTCTTGAATTCTGTTAAATTTCATAACAATTCCCTACATTTATCTATTACTTCATAGATTTCGGTGGGGCAGGGGGTCGAGCACCCCAAACCCTCCCCTGGTTACGTCCCTGTGTTGTAATGTTATTGCTGGATCGAGCGATTTGGACGCCGACGGCTTCACCCCGGCTCCAAAATTACCTCGTTATTGGAACTGACACATGAGTCCTTAAAACGGAAACGAAATTTTGGTTGGAAAAAGAAACAGGATTTAATTTAGGAAAAATCGTAAAATCACTTTGAAAAAAAAATAAATTAAGCCCGTTTAAATTCTACGAACAGAATACGGCGCTCACAAAGAAACAACAAATAAAGTTGTCGCGGCATAAATTCACGACAGAATTTGGTTTGTTGTTGTTGTTGTTTGTTTGTTCTTGTTTTTATGATTTCCCTTTGTTCGGGGCGGCGGGTGAACAAAACCGAAGGGAAAAACATAAACTTTTTATTATATTATTCCTTTTTTATTATATTGTTCTTTTTTATATTATTTTGGTTTAATTAAACCAAATTTGACACTCGCGGGTGGAATACAGCCGGGGGAGAATTGACAACAGCTGTCAAGATCTCTTATTCCCTTTTGTTACGACTTCGTTTTAGAAGATTGTTGATGAGCTTTTACGATCCGATGTTGGGGAAGGCATTGCGCGAAACTATACTTACGGGACGGTGTATATGTAAATTTGCCAAACACACTCTAGAAAAATCTGAGAAGATCTTTCACATATAGGTGTGGGCAAAGCCCCGACTGCGAATACTGGCTTCTGCGTAGGTCGCGCTCATGTGTGGGGGGGGGGGGGGAAGATGTTAGAGAAATGGAAAGTGAGCGCCATATATGCGTTCATATAGACAAGATTCTTTGTGGTTGCTGAGGACCTCATCGGACCGTGGAGCTGAGGCAAGAGATATTTTTGAAGGGAGTATTTTTCAGCGCTAGTGTTATTTCCACCAGCGGGTGGCAATAGTGTTTTGTTGTTTTTATCTGTGGCAGTCGGCCATTTAGTTTATTCGAAATGTATAAAAGGAAGGAAAAAAAATGTTAATAGAGTTGTAACGAGGTAATTTTGGAGCCGGGGTAAAGCCGTCGGCGTCCAAGGTTCGTTGCAAAAATTTTTAATTTTGGGGACCGCGCGATGGCCAAAATTCCGTTGGATTGATAACAAACAGGATTTAAATTTGATATTCAGTTTATTTATTTTCGTTATAGTTTACTCCTTAACTATTTATCACTATTTTCTTATTTTATTAAAATTATTGTCTATTCAAATTTATCTCGCTCCCCTTTCGGCGTGTAATTTCCTCTCGCTGTTCGTCTGTTGGGGAGTTTGGAGATTCAAAACGAGAGGGGTACCGCTAGAAACCATGCGACCGCGTGCTGGTATGGGACCAAATCCTATGTGACGTCTACTTTCAGTGCGAGCGGTGCACCATGAGCAAATGACCGCGCTGGCCAGAGAGATACAGTCTGAAGCTACTATGCGGGTCTACACCAAGAGCAATGCGCCCCGACCAATAGTGCGTTGACAATCAAAAATCCTATTCTACGTCTACTGTGAGCGTGAGCAGCGCGCCACAACCAGAGAGAGTGCTGGCGATAGTTAATCCTAAGCTATGCCTACCTCAGAGAAATACGACACGATCAAGAGCACGTTGGCGATAGAAAATCCTATGCTATGCCTACTGTGAGCGTGAGCTGCGCGTCACAACCAGAGAGAGTGCTGGCGATAGTTAATCCTAAGCCATGCCTACCTCAAAGTTCTGCGCCACGATCAAGAGTGCGTTGGCGAAAGAGAATCCAATGCCAGACCACCAGAGCCAGGCGCCACTAACAAAAAGTGCGTTGGCGATAGAGAATCCTATGCTACACCTAATACCAGAGCCAGGCGCCACGAACAAAGAGTGCGTTGGCGATAGAGAATCCTATGCTAGAGAATCCTATGCTATGCCTACTACCGGAAACCTATGCACCAGGAGCACTACTTGCTGGCGAGAGGTAAACTCCTAGGCTACTTCCATTAGCAGAGAACTTTACGCCACGAGCAATGAGCGCGCTGGCCACAGAGAATTATTCTAAAACTACGATGCGGGAAACTATGCGCCAAGAGCATTAACTGCGTTGGCGAGAGAAATAAATTCTACAATACTTCTACTCCGATCAGTCTACTCGATGTTGAAACACTCACCCAATGCCGCTGTCGAATTACTGCCGAATTCGATTTATGGCGAATTTACCTCAAGTCGATGTGCGACTTGTCGGGTCTACCGCTGGCGAAGAACTGAACTTTCCTCATTTCTGAATTTCTAACTAACCTCAGCGCAGACTCCTGCGCCGTTCGAAACTTGTAATTTCACCACTCACCCCCGTCCAACCGACCGAGGGGCACATCCGCATGACGCACGGATTTTGTGACCGAACAGAGCAATCCGGATTACGTATCGACGTGTCAATTGAAATTTTGCTGTCTTTTCCCGAAATTTGAATTACAAAATATTTTTCGTTGCAAAAGCCTCCAGCCATCTGGTGTAGCGATCAATAATCGTTAGACAGTAACGATTGTCTTCTGACGGTATTAAGGGCCGAATCAGGTCAATATTAATATGCTCAAACCGTTGTGATGGAGTCTGGAAAATACCAAATGGTGATTTCGTGTGACAGTTTACTTTGGCTCGCTGGCACTTTTGACAGAGCTTGACGAATTTTGATATGTCGTTGCCCATACGTGGCCAGACGTAAGGCAGCTTTATAAGTGTGGTTGTTGCTCGAACACCGCCGTGAGCAATGTCATGAAGTGCATAAGTTATTTTACAGTGCGATCGCCAATTTTTTCGGTCCTCATAAAAAACAAGAAAACACTGTGGTAAATAAAATTAACCCCCAAACAAACATCGCGAAATAGACGCTGGAGTCTATCGGAATACATTCCAAATTGCAGTCGGCATATCACAGCCGCTGCCGAACTAAAAAACAAAAAACCATCTAAATGAAACAATACCCGCGAAAAAATTCGTGTGGGAATAAAACATTCGCCGTGCAAAACAAGTTCGGGTCCAGCACCGAACTCAGCATTCCGCTCTAGCTCTTCGCAAAATTCTGAAATCGAAACAGAACGAGAAGAAAGCGTGAGAGAAAAAATCGACGAATCCAGTTCCACCGCGCAAAGTGAAATGCCCCCCGTTCCGATCGCTAACAACGATACTCGATCTCACGAATTCACGCTAAGATCACCGATTCATATTGTTCCGACTATCGCCGTCCCTGTCAACCTGTCGCGGTATAAAGTTGCGAAACCGTTGTTGTTGTTTTGTTGTTTGTTTGTGCGTGTTTTTATGTTTCGGGGCGACGGGCGAACAAAATCGGAGGAATCACACACGCACTAGCCGAAAGAATGCACTGAACAATTTTATTAATTGATATTATTTTTTATAGCTCTTATATCAACTTGCTTTGGGTGGACTATACATATATGTATATATATATATTTATATATAATACTAGCTGGGCCCGGTCCGCTTCGCTGGGCCTAAATAATTTTTTGTAGTTGCGTTGTATGTAATGTAATGGATGAATGGATGAAAGTAATTTTTATATATATATGTTTAATTGGTGTTTATACTGTGGAGTTAATTTTGTACAATTTTATAGAGAGGAAAGTTGATGTAGCGATCGGTATTGAAATAGGTTTTGATGAATGAATGAATGATTCGTATTGTATGTATGTATGTAGCGCAGTAAAGTATGTTTGGAAGATTATTGAAATTAAATTAAATGACATGTGGTATAAGTATTTGAAACAAATGCCGTTAATTCGGCCGGTGCAAACGACTGGACTACGATCTATGAGCTTTGGTACGTAGCCGACAGCTCGCACAAAATGGCCCGGCAGTGTAAACACTTGAAAACGAACAAATCTGTAGATTCCGATGCTGGTGCGGGAGGGAATATTCAGTCAGTGTAAACGGTTGCACGAACGGAATTTCGTTTACGATTGGAGTTCGCGACAAAAGTTGTGTTCGCTCCTACGGTCTAAGTGCACCTTCAAATTAAGAAAAAATAAGTACCTTTATCCCTTTTAGACAAAACTAAACCAAAAATTCCCTTAGGAAGGGAAATTTTCCTAAAGTTGGCTGCACTGGTTGAGCGCCCCGTCTGTGAGGAGTGTTGCCACATTGAGAGACATTCTGTTGTGTTTTTGTAAATTTTTCTTGGGGGAAGAAAGTGATTTCTATAACTTGTTGGGACAATTTTGCAGTGCTTATTTGCCGAAAAGGTCAATTGCAGTGTTTAAATCAAGTTTAATTTAATTTTCATGTTGCTTGAATATGTGATACTGCGTTTTTTTAATGAAAATTTATAAATGATACACATTTTTAGTTGTAGCTTTGAAATTTTTCGCCGCAAACAAATTTTTTTATTCCAATATCTTAGCTGGAAGAATTTTCGAGAAAGTACCGCGGCGGCGGAATTTTCTGTATTTTAAGTTGTAATGAAGTACTGTGTGTAGGGTTACTGTGAAAGTGGGCGACTTTCGCAGTGAGCATTTAAGGTCGCCACACATGAATGCAAAATTTCGTTGGTGTCGTGGTACTTTTTCTTGAAAATACGATAGTGCGCTCTAGAATGATATGCATTTGTTTTTGTGAAATTTTTCAGCACGAAAAAATTTGTCCGAGCCGAATATCGCTTTGCAATTTTTGAGCAATTTTTGGGGAAATTTCGTGGCAGTGTGTGGGAGCTTTAAGGGTATAATTTAATTTCCATTCACAATAGACATTTTTCCGTAGTTATTTGGAATGTAAATGGCAAATGCATTTAAGTGGAAATGAAGTACTGTGAAAGTGGGCATAAAATGTGCACTGGGAGATTGGGGCAAATTATGGAATTGCGAATATGTAATACTCAAGGAGAAGCCGCGTTTTTTTGGCATTGCCTTAGGTTTTTTCCATTGTTGAAAAGTTACATGCAATCAAATGGAAATAACCTTAATTATTACTCCCTGCTGCATTTAATGTTGAAAATACACGAAGTTGTTGAAATTTGTGATCGGTACATCGACTTAAAACACTTTAGCAAATCGATTTCATACTTTGAAAGAACCCGAAAGGGTTTTTTAACCCGCAGATATGGTAACACTGCTTGGGTGGGGAAAAATTAAGTCCTAGGTGGCAACCAAGTTGATTGTTGATCATATGGTATTTGCTTTAAAAGATTCACTAATGTGAGAGAAATTCGTTTTTTCTAACTTGTGGGCGGTAAAAGTGGGCGTGTCAAAACCTATCCTATGTCACGACTCACGACCCCTAGAACACATATATAAATTTTGGTGAGAATCGGTGCTGTAGTTTTCGCGTCTACTCGAGACAAACATACACATCTCTTTTATATATATAGATAACCCTTTAACCGACTAAAAAGCAGAAAATAAATTTCCTTTAAATTAATTTCAGCAATTTCGATTTAAAATTAAGGGTTTTTGGCGACTTTAAAGTCTGCAATGTTATTCGGAGAAAAGTACCAAAAAACCCTTAATTTTAAATCTAAATTGCTGAAATTAATTTAAAGGAAATTTATTTTCTGCTTTTTAGTCGGTTAAAGGGTTATATTTTAAAAAACTTGTTTTTACTCTTTTCTTTATTTATAAATATATTTGTTTTGCTTAATTTGTTAAGCACTCGCGGGTGGAATGTTCGCCACTCGCGGGTGGAATGCGACCGGCGCGCGGAAGAAGGCAACGGAATATTTTGTTTGGGCTATCAAAGTTCTCTTGCTTTCTTTTCCTTTCTTTCGTTATGTTAGCTAAGTGAGCAGCGGCGATCCGATGAAGGTATTGCCAGCCTCGCCACTACAATAGGAAAATGTCAAAACCTGGTCTAAAGCTTTTGTACTCTTTGAACCTGTTTAAGGAAGGGGAATCTGTCGACATTTATGCTTTCGCCTATACATACTTGAGTGCCGCTAAAATGAGTATTTTCATTTTGGTGGGTGCCACAGTGGAAGAGCCTCATAAACGCAGAGAACCAATTCAGTGCCGAAATTGCCAAGAATACGGCTTATTCCACCCTTCCCAGCGTGTGCGTAATATGTGGAGATTTCCACCCCACAAAACTAAGGAATATGCTAATGTTAAAAAATGCCGCATTTGTGGTGGCAACCATACAGCAAACTATAGAGGCTGTCCCATCTACAAATCTTTCAAAAGCAAGGCTCTTCCCAAAGCTTTCCCTCCAAAAAAGGATTTTTCCCACACGTTGGAAAAAAATTAGTGAAAACGCGCGCATTGCTTTTTTTCTATTCCCCTGTCTTCACAAACAGAGAAAAAAGTTTAAAGTACACTATACACAGTACAGTTTAATATCGTTATGCTTATAGACTCCAATAAATGGTCGGATCTGCACGAAAATAAGTATGTTTACACACTATGATCTCCCAAAAAATGTATGCTCAAAATGCTTTGGGTCCGACCTTCTTCAGACCCCATTTAAATGTCTGTCCAATTTTTGATACATTCGTATATAATGTCGAATACTCAGCGGCTAGCCAGGTGTCGTTACAGCACTTTGTGCCGCTTAATAAATAAGATTGGTTTTATATTGCGGTTATTTTCCATAATTTGTTTTATTTGTACTAACTTTAAACTTTAATAATTTTAAAAGAGAGTAAGCGCTCTCCTTAGTTTCATTTTTAAAGAGAGGTAAGCGCTCTCACTACTATAATTTTTCAAAGAGAGGTACGCGCTCTCACTATTTTTAATTCTTGAAGAGAGGTAAGCGCTCTCGCTAATATAATTCGCAACGCGAGCAGTGTTGCCAGGTGATGCTGACAGAAAAACGTCAATTTGGCTTTAAAAAACGTCATTTGGGCTTAAAAAACGTCAAAATTGTTAAATGCTAGATTTGTGAAGAAAAACGGTTAGGATATCATAAAAAGAACAAAATTATTATTATTTGTTAAATCGAATGTGGTTTAATGTGGTCTTTTGTGTGGTTTTATACTCATTTTATGGAAAGAACTTGTTATGAAATTGACCTGCTTACTTTAAAAATTCTCATTTCAATTTGAGGTAGTGTACATTTTTATTTTGAAGTGGTGCAGTGGACTGGAACAAAATGGAATTGGAATCGAATGTTTCAATTTTTTTCGATACTCCTTTTTGATCCGATACTCCTTTCATGTTCCTGTCACACTTCCACTTCATTCAAAATTTGGTTTCAATTCCATTTTGTTCCGCCCCATTTCCATTTCGTTCCGTTCCATTCCCATTTCATCGGTCGGAAAATACGAAAAAAAATCAAATGCAGTAACGGGCAAGTGAAAATTCAACACCCTAACAATAAGCAATTGGAAGATAGCGGACAGGAGCACAAATTGCAACCACACGTGCATCAGAAACTGACGCTCACAGAACCAATCGACTTGCACAAATAAGAACTTCAAATCAGGCGTAATTGAATGATTGGTGATAGACGCCCAGCCCAAACCGGTGAACCTAGAATTCTGCATTTTTTTATGTTATGATCTGGTGTTCTGGGGGTTCACGGAAAGGGAGGGTACTTTCACTTTTTTAGGTCCGAGCAACGCCGGGATATTAAGCTAGTCTATAATAAAATGTAAGGATAATTGTTGATGAATCAACAGAATTGACAACTTGGCTTTGGCTGCATATTTGCTGATATCAACGAGTCGACATATTTGCTGATATCAACGAAAGACGAGCAGTGAACACCTTGGCTGAACGATGTTCGTTCAACTTTGCAGCCAAAATACCATAGTTTGCATAAATTGCAATGCAAACAGAATATGCAATTTTGACTCTCACGGTATGCTGAAGCATAGCGGTATCAAGTTGCAATTTCAGGCGCAGCTGCCAAAAAATACTTTTCAACTTTGTTTTTTTGAAAATGCTGTTTTATAGCCTAATATGCAAATAGTACTCGCTGCAGCAATAACTTTTAGCCAACTTTTTTAAATTTTACGATGCAAAAAGTGGACGTAATAAAAATTTTTTAAAAAGAACCGTCTAAGTTTTTAAATTTTTAGGTTCGGATATTTAGTAAGTATGGTTCTTTGCTAATAATTTGGCGTTCATGCATTTCAATTTTCATAGCTATTTAGTTGTAAATTTTCACACTTGCTTGAATGTTTCAAAAAGAATTTTACAAAATTACATAATGGCATTTATGTAGGTGAATGCCAGTTATTTCTTTGTAATCAAATCAAAGGTGAACATGTCCACTTTAAGTTTCTTCCAAATCTAGGTGCCCGTAGGTGCCCCCCGATTTTTAATTCATAATTATGTCTCACCTTCTTCGAAAAAAAATCTCAAATTGGTTGTTATTTCAAAACATATTTGGTGCATACTTTTAGGATGTGTGCTCTTTTGAGACACAAAATAGTTTAATATACAAAGTTTTGCACCAACTCAAAATTTTTGCTGCCAAAAAGCACACTTCATAGTTTTATTATTAATACTGAAAACTTTTACATAATTTACGTTTAAAAAATAAAATAAAATGTTTGCTTTCATCTTAAAACATTCATCTCGACATATATGACGCAGACCTATTCAACGCATATTATATTAAAAATTTTGGGCATATAACATTTTTACAGTTGATTTATTGGGATTTGTACCATGAGCTGGGCGAAAAATGCAACCTACCACGCCCACTTTAGATAATTCAGCTTGTCATATCTGCTAGTGTACGCGACCAAAATTTTAAGTTCATATGTTATTTGGAACACATTTTATGGTGATTTGAATTTTTTTTTGTATGGAAGTTAGGCGTTAGAATTGACCGACCACGCCTTTTTTTGGTTTCTTTCTTGATTTGCACACAATAATTAGACTTGCAAAAAATTCAAGTTGTACGACAACTCCTTCTATTTTTTGGCACGAAACGTATGGAGCGTTCCCAGTGTGAGCCGTTGCGAAGTCAGGCAGTATTGGCCCTGACTTCAAATTAGGTTAATAATCATTATTCTAGTATTTAAGAAATGTTTTTATTAAATAAAGTTCAGTTACAAAAATTAGCTCATCGTACATTGTAAATACAGTGTACACATGGTCCTTCGAACTTAAAATTTGAGGCAGAGACTTATCAAAGGTCTACAAAAACAGCAGTTTTTCTTTAGTTTCCTCCACCAAGGGCAGGAAACTTTAATAAAGGTTTTACATAAAAAAGGCGTAAATCACGGCCAGACAGTGGTTTAAGCGTCCCGAAGCTTTGATATCGGTACAGTGTTAAAACAAAAAAATTCATTTTAAAAAAACATCTTTAAAAAAAAAAAAGAAAAAACCATGCAACAGTTTAATCAGCTGATTGACAAACAACTAGAGTTGGAGGCCGACATCCAAAAATTATGGAATAATTATAAAAAAGACGGCAAGCACAGGCGCACAATTCACTATTTGCAAAAACGGCTGAAGGCGTTGGAAGCTTACTGGAGCAACTTTGAAGTCAATAACAACAGTTTGGCTGATATAAAGGAACAACACGAAGATCATGCTTACTTCACCAACAACTTTTTTGAACAGCTAAAGAAGAAATATCTGAAGATAAAGTCAACATGGAAAAGTGAGTTAAAAGTGCGCCAAGATGACGTTGATAAGTCAGATACGGAAGAAACGGAAACAAATCCAGCTTCAACAAGCAAGGGACAAACCAAAGGTACAAAAGGAAGCGTTTCACCAACAATGCCAACGTCAATGAGGACAGATGGTTCAGCTGAAGATAAACGTTTTAAGCGGTTGACCTTACTCAACAACAAATTAGTACGCATCATAGAAAGCGTAGATTTGAGTATGGGATTAAGTGTATTAAAGTTTAAAGCTGAGCAACTCAAAGACTGTTGGACTAATATAGTTACGCTAAGCGAAGACCTTATGTGCGAAAATTTCGAGTATCTAAACGAAGAAATTCCCGAATTGGAGGATGGATACCAGGAAGCGTACATTCAACTGCAAGAGGCAATTGAAATGAACTCATCTTCAGTACGAGGGCGGTGAACCAGCAGAGCTGTTCCTTTGCCACCAATAGCAATTCCAGTATTTAGCGGAAAATACGACGAATGGACAACCTTTTGAGAGCTGTTCGATCGATTAATACACCAAAATGGAAACTTGAGCGACATTGAAAAAATGCAGTATCTGAAAATCAACGTACGAGGCGAAGCTGCAAGGCTAATGAGCCATTTGTCATAAACGTCCGACAACAATAAAACCGCCATTCAGTTGCTGAACAAAAGATTCCAAAATCCTGCAGCTCTGGTCAACAATTACATCCAAAAATTGTTGAACCTAAAGGAAGTGCGAAGTGAAAATGCACACGATCTGAAAACGCTAATGGATGCATCAAGAGAAATATTGTACGGCATCAGCAACCTGAAGGTAGATGTCTCATCTTGGGATCCACTAGTCATCCAGCTATTGGCACCAAAACTCGACAATGAAACCAGAAAATTGTATCAACAGTCGCGTGGATCTTCAACAGAAATCCCTAAGTTGAGCGAGCTGTTCGAGTTCATTGAAGCCAGATTTAGAGGGCTGAGCACAGTAGGGAGAACATTCGTGACAATAAGGAAAAGGCAGCCGTAAGCACCAAAAGTCACTTGGCAACAGTAGCTACGGTAAAATGGGTCGTCTGTGGAGAAAGCCATCAAATTTTCCAGTGCAAAAAATTTGTGGGCATGCCAGTGCAGGAACGTCGTGAAAAGGTTCAGCGCGCCCATTTGTGTTTCAATTGTCTCAAAGGTGGACATGCGATGAAAGATTGCACCAGCAAAGGAAGATGCACAGAGTGTAACAAGAAGTACAATTCATTACTTCATGTCAGTAAAACAGGGCCAAAAGCACCATCAGCCAAGACCAACGACGTGGCCAATTCGAATCTGACAGAGAACTTAACAGAAGTAGCAACATCATGCAGTGATGATCAAAAACGAACTGTTCTGCTGGCAACTGTCATGGTAAATATCTGCGTCAGAGGGCAAACCGAACCGGTAAGGGCTCTACTCGACCTTGGGTCAAAATCATGCATTGTGACGGAACAACTAGCAAAAAGCCTAAAGATACCATTAACGAAGTACGAAACGAATGTCCAAGGAGTTAATGGTCAATCTTCAAAAGTAATGGCAAAGTGCAAATTTACAGTTGAATCCATACATGATGACAGACTAAGCTGTCATATCGAGGCGATCGTAATGCCGATGATTACATCGAAGCTATCAAGCAAAAAATTCAGTGCAAAGGACTGGCCGCACATTAAGGGCTTACAATTAGCTGACCCGTGGTATACAGAGCCAAGGGAAATAGGGCTACTGATAGGATCAAATATTCTACCAGAGATCATTGGATGTGGACTTATCAAGGGCCCTATTAACACTCCAATGGCTCAGAACACCATGTTTGGGTGGGTCTTATCAGGACCATTATTGACGTCATCCATATCGGACCACCAAGTTTCTAAGGTACAGGAAATATCATCATGCGTTAGCATCTGCAATGATGACGACGACTTAAAGAAGTTTTGGGAGTTGGAAGAAGTACCAACAGCAAATCTGAAAACAAATGATGAACGAGAATGTGAAAGCAATTACCAGTCTACCCACAGCAGAGATGAAACAGGGCGATACATAGTGAAATTGCCGCTTAAGCAGGATCGATCGTGTCTTGGTGATTCCAGAAAAATGGCACTAAAACGATTCCTCATGCTGGAGCAACGATTTGCGAAAAATACTACGCTGCGCCAGGAATATGTCAAGTTCATCCAGGAATATGTAAGACTAGGGCACATGGAAGAAGCAAGCATGATGACAACAGGAAAATCATACTATTTACCTCATCATGCCATCATTAAAAAAGACAGCACAACAACACAACTTCGCGTTGTATTGGACGCGTCAGCGAAAATCACTTCAGGCGAATCATTAAACAGCATAATGATGATAGGTCCCACACTTCAAAAGGACTTATTGCTGTTGCTACTACGCATGTTTCCAGTAGTCTTTACTGCTGACATAGAAAAAATGTACCTTCAGATTGTAGTACATCCAAATGACAGGGATTTGCAGCGAATTTTTTGGAGAATGAACCCTAAGGAGCCTATCAAGGAGTACACATTAAACACAGTCACATATGGAACAGCGTCAGCACCGTTTCTCGCCATCAAAACGTTGGTACAATTAGCAGAAGACGAAAAACGGAATTATCCATTGGCATGTGATACACTATCAAACTCGATTGAAGAATGTAAAAAACTACAACATGAGTTAATACAACTACTTCATAAAAGTGGATTTAAACTAAGAAAATGGACATCAAATCACCAAGAAGTTTTGCAGTCAATCTCCAAGGAGGACATTGAATTAAATTCAGACATCGATTTCGACAACGGCAAGACAATAAAAATTTTAAGCATTAAATGGAGTCCTAGCACAGATCAATTTGCATTCAAAATAAATGCAAGCTCATTCAACCAAAAAAGTACAAAGAGAGCGATTCTTAGTGATGCGGGAAAATTGTTCGACCCCTTTGGATGGTTGTCCCCTGTGACCATCAAGGCCAAAATGATGATCCAGAAACTTTGGCTCTTAGGAATTGACTGGGACAGCGAAGTTCCAGCAACACTACATGCAGAATGGAATGAATTTAAAACACGACTGCCAGCAGTTCAACAAATAAGAATTCCAAGGTGGGTTCCATATTCCAATAAAGGCAAAATAGAGTTGCATGGATTCGCAGATGCATCAGAAGCGGTGTATGCAGCCGTCGTCTATGCAAGAGTGACCGTTGGAGAAAACGTTACAATATCATTGATAGCGTCAAAAACAAAGGTAGCTCCGGTGAAACAAGTATCGCTGGCTCGATTAGAGTTGTGTGCAGTCGCACTCTTGACAAAATTAATCAATTACATCAAAAAAGACAACGAAATTGTGTATGACACAATTGTGATGTGGTCGGATTCAAAAATTGTATTAAGCTGGCTGAAACAACACCCAGTTAAATGGACCACATTTGTTGCTAATCGCGTGTCGTATGTTCAGGAAAATTACAAAGGACAAATACGATTTGTACCGGGGAAGCTAAATCCAGCAGACATTCCATCAAGGGGATCATTCGGGGACGAGCTCATCAGCAATTCCTTGTGGTGGAACGGACCGAAGTGGTTGGCAAATGAGGGAAGCACATGGCCTAATGAGTTTGACGCTGTCAGCCTGATCAACATTCCGGAGGCTCGCAAATCAATTACGTGCACAGTTGCGGTCCCAGGTGATGAAGTGGACGAGTTCTTATCACGATTTTCATCGCTAAAAAGGCTTATACGTTTAACAGCATATTGCATGAGGTTTGGAACCAATATTAGAACCTGTAAGGCCAAACGAAAAAGTGGGTGCATAACTGCTGAAGAAATTGATGCAGCAGAAAAGGCACTCATAAAGAGAGCACAAAATGTTTTTAAGGAAGAAATTACAGATTTGACAAAAATCAAGAGTGTAAAAAGAAATAGTCGGCTATTTTCCCTAGGGTTACCAGATTCTCTTGAGTAAAAAAGAGTACAGAGTTGCAGGGGGTACCAAACTCCTCGGTTTTAGACCACATATTTTTTGAAAGTCAAAAATTAAAAATAAACTGTATTTATATAAGTAACAAATTCATTAAGTACACACGTATACGCGGACTCAAAATTAAAATTTACTACTTAGTTTTCTTTAGGCGTTAATGATTTTAAATTTCCAACCCCAAAGGGTCTAAGTGACATACTAATTAAGCGGATAATAAGTATAACGCTAAATTTTAGACCCCGGGTGCTAATGTTCCGATCCCTTCTCAAGAAATTGAAAAATTTAGCTATATATTTGGATTGTTTTCGATGAAGACATTCAAAATTTGTTTTTAATATTTCGGTTCAAAAAGAGTTAGGTCTCAACTAACTTTTTTTTGAATCCTAGTATTTAAGAATTTTGGAAACTTTTTGAATGCAATATACCAAAACATATATACCAAAATATTTGAAGGTTTTTATTTTAATTCTGACGAATAATAAAAATGGGTTACCTTACTGTGGCGATACATTCAGCTGTTATATGATAAAGTCCCAGAAATATGAAAAAGAGTACTTAATAGTACTTTCGGGGAAAAAGTGAGAGTAAAAAAGACGAGGGCCTAAAAAAGAGTACTGTACTCTTTAAAAGAGTACCTCTGGTAACCCTACATAGACCCCTTCATTGACGATGACGGCGTGCTTAGAGTAGGAGGCAGATTGGAACATACATCATTGTCTACTGATCAAATACATCCAATGATTTTATCTAATTCATGTCCACTGGCCAAACTTATCATCAACCAGGCGCATATTGATACATTGCACGGCGGAATAAAGTTGACTCTCAACCATATTCGAAACAAATATTGGATTATAATAGGAACAAATAGTGTGAAAGCATGCGTGAACAAATGCATTACATGTTTTCGCTTTAAAGCCAAAGGACAAACTCAATTGATGGGACAATTCCCACCGCCAAGAGTAAACTTTTCAAGACCATTTACACACTGCGGTATTGACTACGCAAGACCAATACACATCAGATGCGCACAAATTCGCGGCATAAAGTCACACAAGGCTTACATTGCAATATTTGTGTGTCTAGTAACCAAAGCCGTTCATATAGAGCTGACCTCGGACCTCACAACAGAAGGATTCCTAGCAGCACTAAAACGAATGATAAGCAGACGAGGTGCAGTACATCACATTTACAGCGACAACGGTACAAACTTCGTCGGAGCGAGCAACCTACTTCAGAAGATCCGATCAGAAAATCAGTTATCAACTCAGGGAATTCGATGGCATTTCATCCCTCCTGCATCTCCACATTTCGGCGGGATTTGGGAGTCAGGGGTTAAATCAATTAAATACCATCTACATCGCTGCTTAGGAGAACAAAAGTTAACCTATAAGGAAATGAATACTATCCTTGTACAAATAGAAGGATGTCTCAACTCACGTCCATTGTGTGCTTTATCAGACAACATAGATCTCAACGCTCTCACTCCCGGACGATAATAACAATGGCAATCCGGAAGAGGAACTTCCATCAACAAGTCATACTCTACCAACCGATCCAGCCACAACAATCAAGCCCCGAAGGATTCTGGAATTCAGGCAATAAACAACATGGAAAATTACCGATTCAGTGATGCCAACAAACTAAATATTCATATCCTCAACGCGTACTTAGTTGCAACTAGCTATATGAAGGAAATCGAGTTGAAATACAATAAGCTACTGAACGCCTACCTGAAAGTAAGTCACCTGTACGAGTTCTTGTCACATCAGATGGTACACGAGTTGACTACGAATTTCACGGCAAATTTAGATGCTGGACTGGAAGTGCTGCCTGAACCAACCGACAAATTGGAAGTTTCAATTACGGCAAACGAAATAATAATTTCTGGCTATTTTCTGATCACCGACAAGGATATCTATGAACTGGTCAAGCTGAACACAATACCGGAAAAAATCGGAAACTACACGTTTCAAGAAGTTCAGATGACAACATCTCTTTTTGGAGTAAATTACAACCTGGAAAGATATTTTGAATCATTATAATGACGGCATTAAAATGGAACGAAAGCACCTTTATTCTCCAACCATCTATATTCCTAGACATTGAGATGAGCGAAAACTGTATTATCCAGCAACTATATAAAAAGATGTCATTCGAAAAATGTAATAGAAGAATAATCACATCAAAAGGTACCATCTGGAAAGAGCTGTGGACTCATAATGCTTGGATCTTCGTGACTGCGGTCCAAACAACAGTCATTGTAACATGCGGTACTGAGCGCGAAGAAATTTTCCTCAACAAAACTGGAATTATTCACATCACCCCCGACTGCTGCATTCAATCCAAATATGTGCGGCTGGAAGCCAAGCTATTTGAAATAGTGCCGATTGTGACGCACTTCACCAAATCTATGGCGATTATCAATGCAACCATCAGTCCGGTTCCGATTCAAATATTGAACGAAACTGTGATTCTGCATATTTGCTGATATCAACGAGTCAACATATTTGCTGATATCAACGAAAGACGAGCAGTGAACACCTTGGCTGAGCCAAAATACAGAATATGCAATTTTGCAATATGCAATTTTGACTCTCACGCTATGCTGAAGCATAGCAGGATCAAGTTGCAATTTCTGTTTGCATAGTCGTTGCGAAGTCAGGCAGTATTGGCCCTGACTTCAAATTAGCTTTATAATCATTATTCTAGTATTTAAGAAATGTTTTTATTAAATAAAGTTCAGTTACAAAAATTAGCTCATCGTACATTGTAAACACAGTGTACACATAATCTATCCTTATTTATGGTCATCCGAATCGTGCTCCGAATCGTGATCTGAGACTCTACAGCTTCTGCTGGAAACGCATTTTCCAGGTTGTGACATCAATCAGGAGATTGCGGACGCGAGTGGAACAGCGACCACAAGTAATGGTATACCTGAAGGTTTAGTTTCTGAGGAAAAGATAAACTGGGCGATTGACTCTTTTTCGCCCTATAAATCTCCTGGTAGTGACGGGATACTCCCGATAATGCTGCAGAAGACCAAGAATATTATAACACCAATTCTTAAGGAATTGTTCTTGAGCAGCCTTAAGCTCGGGCACATCCCAGCAATTTGGCGGCAAGTTAATGTTATTTTTATTCCTAAGGCGGGCAAAGCCAGCCACACACTAGCGAAGGATTTTAGGCCCATCAGCCTGACGTCTTTCGTACTGAAGACTTTCGAAAAACTCATAGACTTTTATATTCGTAGCAGGCTGAGACCTTGTGACATATCCTCGGCACTGCATGCATACACGAAAGTGAGGGGTGTGGAGACGGCGCTGCATTGCGTCGTCAGCACCATTGAAAAGAATCTTTCTTATAAAGAGTACACTTTAGCTGCATTCTTGGACATTGAGGGCGCATTCAACAATGTCAACGTAAGTGCGGTTAGTAGGGCGCTAACACACGCGAATATCGAGCCTGCCCTAACAGACTGGATCGTTAGTGTTAAGCCAGCGGAAAATCAGAACGGAACTTGGGAACACGAACATGGAGGCGACTGCCTCTCGGGGTACCCCGCAGGGCGGTGTCATCTCACCACTTCTGTGGGCAATCGTATTTTAGGACCAAAATCGACAATGTCAAATATACATTAAGCGATAGCACACAAAAAAATCCGTTTATTCAATTGGTACAATTTTTGTCAATATACGGCCAACAAAAAATTTGTATCAATTTGATCTATCTTTTTTGTCAAATGGATAAAATATGGATAAAACAATTTTGAGTCATTTTGAGTCAATTAATTTTTTTGTGTGTGTAAGAGAATTCTATTACTTTTCCAGCAAGCTATGTATAAACGAGCAAAATCAAGTATAAAATACGGAAATAGTAATGATTTGATCACAACAAACTGTATATCCGTTGTTTTAATTTATTTATTTGTTTAGATGCAGATTTAATGTAAATTTCATATTATATATATGTCGATTATAGTTCTAAAACACGATTGTCTTTAGGTTCATTTAGGAAAATTTATTGAATGATTATAAAACAGAAAAAGGAGCAAATTTAGAATTAATTCGGAAATATCACGTTAATTTTTTATATTTTTCAACCTTCAAACATGAACAAAAAAAGTCAAAAAGTCTTGAAAAATGTAATTTTTGAGCAGAAAAACTTCAAAACGTCATTTGGGTCGAAAAACGTAAAATGACGTCAAAGACGTCAGCCTGGCAACACTGATTGTAACGAGGAAAAAACCAAAATTTGTGATTTCAACTGTTTCGGGGGAGAAACAGGCGAAATTAGCACCTTTTTCAAAAGTAATTTTTTCTCTTTTAAAAATTATGATTTTTTTCGGATTTCGGGGGGCGAACAGGTAAAATTATTAATTTTGTTTTTTTTCTAATTATACCCCCACACTCACTGTGGCAGGGTATACTAACTTTGTCACAACGTTTGTAACGCCCATAAGGAGGCGTGTCCGGTATGGAACAGTATATATATTCTTGATCAGTATCACCTCCTGAGTCGATTTAGCGATGTCCGTCTGTCTGTCCGTCCGTCTGTCCGTCTGTCCGTCTGTCCGTCTGTCCGTCTGTCCGTCCGCACGATAGCGGTCGCAGTTTTGGAGATATCGACTTGAAACTTTTTTTACATGTTTTTCTCGTGAATACTGAGATCAAGTTCGAGAATCAGCCAAATCGGACAAAAACTGGGCGTGGCTTCCATACACCGAAAAAAAAGGTAAAAATTTTTTATTGTTGTATTCGATTGGAAATGTTTAGAAACGTATTTTTGACATGGTCCGAGGTTCCGCAGCCACATATATAAGGGTCTAAATGGGGTCTTGAGACCAATTTTTTTTTTTTTGTGGATTTAATTGGAAATTTTTAGAAATGGATTTTGGACATGGTCCGGGCTCCAAAACCACCTATAATTGGCTCAAAATAGGGTCTTGAGACCACAATTTTTTATGTTCAAGGTACTTCTTCCTACTGTGTGGGGGTATTTCAGCTTCGGTATAGCCGAAGATAGTCCACTCTCTAGTTTTTTTCTCGTTACAATGCATTATTTAATTTATTTAAAAAATTTTTTTTTTGTGTTTGCATTGAACTGAATCAATCTTTGACCTCGTTGCGAAAGGTCCAAACTTTGACCGATTTCAAAAATGTTTGCATTATTATTGTATTAGATTAACCAAAGTTTTCCGCACTATTACATTTCGATCAGCGAAAACTTTTGTTTTTCGGTCCACCCTAACGGGCTATGCTTAATCAACTCGGGAGGTGATGCTGATCATGAATGTACCTATATAGTTTTCGTTACCGGACACGCCTCTTTATCGGTGTTACAAACGGTGTGACAAAAACAACATACCAGCGCCTAGCAAACATAGTCTCAAACGTTTGAGAAAAACCCTTATTATCGAATTGAAGTATTTTGAATTATATTATTGTAGCCACGACTGTTTACCTTTGTTATCTATGTATAATAATTGCATGCATTTGTCATTTGCAGAAACCAGTTTTCTTATCACTTAAATTTACAATAACAAACACTTGCAATTACTCTCTTTCATTTCATTTATATTCTAACTCATGCAATGTATTCTCTTAACTGCTATCAATGATACTTTCGAAGATCAGTCGATAGGCTTAGAGCATAATTATTTTGTACAATTAATATTCTTCTTTAGCTTTAAAGCGCTCCTCACGTCTTATTCATTTTTGTCTTCCTAAACACTTAGACGCTTGTAGACAATTTTTGGTTGTTGCGGATAGGGTTTTATTTGAAGAAAACATAGTTAACGTGGTACGAGGACAAGAATAGTCGCAAACGCTGACTTTCCAGGCCCGCACCCTCCGTTATAATATGCAGTAAAAATACAATTTTAAAATAATTTTATTCACGTTTCACTTCTTTTATTTGAAATCGATTTGACAATTAACGTTTGCAACCGACTCGAGAACTAACCCTTTTCTCGAATCGAAAACTGACTCCCCTTTTTATTGAGGAAGCTAAGATTCTCGAGTCGGTATCGACTTGGTTTCCCCTTTTTATTGAGGAAGCTAAGATTCTCGAGTCGGTATCGACTTGGTTTCAAACGTGCAACATTAGAGATATCGAGTCGATATTAAACCTAAATGTTTGCTGGGTGTGCAAGGTATATGCTGTAATTTGTAAAAAAGTCCTTCGTGCCTGACTGTATCGAAGGCCTCGGTAATATCGAGGAAAACAGCGGAGCAGTAGTGTTTCTTTTCAAAAGTGTTTTTATTGAGTCTGCAATACGGTGCACTTATTCGGTGTTGGGATTTGTGCCATGTATTTGTTGAATAATAGCGGGGATAGCACCCCTCCTTGTGGAACTCCATGCTTGACCCTTCTGGATTTCGATTTGATATTACGAAATTCTTCGTTGGCTTTCCTTCCGCACATATAACTTGATATCCAAATTTTTAGTATGTTGGTCAGGATTGCGTGGTTGACCGTGTCAAATGCGTTGGAGAGGTGACCGTTCTCTCACACGGTTTGTGCTGATTCATTCCCTCCGCTATCTGTGTCGTGATGTGCTCAGCTAGAGTTAGATAGTCTGTAAAGATTGGTTGAAGCAACACTTCCAGCGTTTTAGCCACTGGGGATAGAAGAGAGATCGGTCGGTAAGATTTTTCTGCTTCCTTCCCCAGTTTAAGAATCGCGGTTATCATTCCAGTTTTCCACATCTCGGGGATGGTGGACATGTGGACTGACGCGTTTTGTACTTTCGCGGTATTCAAACCCAGGACGCTCCAGGTTCTTAAGCAGGATCATGGATATTCTATCCGGACCTAGAGCTTTTGACGACTTTGTGATTTTGATTGCTGTCACTCATCATGGGTTTTTGGCAGTCTTTGTATGGTGCCTCTATTCGTCTTATCGTTTTTTCCTGGGAGTTCTACAAACTGCTTGCAAAACATTCATGCTCTTTCTTTGGGGTCCTCATTCGGGGATTAGTAGAAATTAATGCTGGTGTGGTCTTTCTTCCGAGTGGGACCTCTGTGCGCCTCCCAGGCGTTTGATTTGGGCGTTCATCTCCTGTATCCATTGGACTGCAGGGACCTACCCGCCGGAATAGCTCTTGCAATATTCTTGAAAACACGTTCTCATTTATAGACCTCAATCGGTGGTGGGGTTTCGGCGAAGGTTTCGTTAGTGAATGCTCTAAATCTATCCCAATTCGATTTGTTGTACTTCATGAACGTACGTTTTTCCGCCTCATTGATATAGTTTGGTTTGTCCACCTTGATGGTTCTGATTACAAAATTTTTTGAGTACGATTACAAGTAATTGATTACAACTTTTTTTGAGTACGATTACATGTAATTGATTACAAACTTTATTGAGTACGATTCCAAGTAATTGATTACAACATTTTTTATTCCTTGATATTTATTGGATTAAGTATTACATTTTTATTTCGGTTCAACCTAATATGAAATATCAGAACTTAGTGAAATATAGAACAGTAAAATTTTAAAAAACATAACTTTTTTTTAAATTTAACAGTGTGTACAAAATACATTTACAAAAACAATAAAAATTAAATGAAGTATTTATTAGCCTTTAACAAAACCAATTTTTCGAAATTATTGTCCGAATGTACATGTTGTATATCTAGTTTTACTTACCAAATGGCTTTTGTCCATGACTAAAGCCTAACTGTTTTTAGCTTTTGTTTTTCAGAAAGAAGATAATCAGGCCAAAAAGAAATAAAAATGTAATAAGCTGTAATATATAGTATTACTTCTTCTTGATCCAATAGTAAAAATAATCAAAAATTATCTTCGGTCTGACCGAAGCTTTAATACCCTGCACATGCGAGTACGATACATTCTGAGACCATATGTTAGTATTTTATCGAAAATCGGTATTTTTCGATATTTTATTCCTAATTTTTCGATATTTTATTTTTTTGATTTTTTATCGATAATTTATTCACAATTGTTCGATTTTTTATCGACAATTTTTCGATAATTTATCGACAATTTTTCAATAATTTATCGATAATTTTTCGATAATTTATCGATAATTTTTCGATATTTTATCGATCATTTTCCAATATTTATCGATAATTTTAGTTTCCTGATCCATTTAAAAATTTTGTTCCAATTCCATTTTGTTCCGGTCCAATACCATTTCGTTCCGGTTTCGTTCCCATTTCGTTCCGACCTCATTTCTAACCCAATGCAGAAAACCGCATCCAAATTTGTTAAGTATTTCACAAGATAAACGAAAATAATATAAAATTGGCGGTCATTTTGTATGGGAGGTAGGCGTGGCTCTTATCCGACGTTGCCCATTTTCCAATCATTCGCCAAAATAAGAGGAATCCCAAAATTTGGAGGCGATCGGTTAAGTATTTCTCAAGATAATCGAAAATAATATAAAATTGGTGGCCATTTTGTATGGGAGGTAGGCGTGGTTCTTATCCGATCCCAAAAAAAGTAATCCCAAAATTTGGAGGCGATCGGTTAAGTATTGCTCAAGATAATCGAAAATAATATAAAATTGGTGGCCATTTGGTATGGGAGGTAGGCGTGGCTCTTATCCGATTTTGCCCATTTTCAATACCGTCGAATCATTCGCCAAAACAAGAGGAATCCTAAAATTTGGGGTCGATTGCTCAAAAGCTACGACAGTTATCGTGCGAAATGACAGACAGACGGACAGACATGGACTAATGGACTCAGGAGGTGATGCTGATCAAGAATATATATACTTTTCTATACCGGACACACCTCCTTATGGGCGTTACAAACGGTGTGACAAAAACAATATACCCTTGGATACTAGTGTGCAGGGTATAAATATGTAATCGATTACTTGTAATCGTACTCTAAAAATTTTGTAATCACTTACTTGTAATCGTACTCAAAAAAATGTTGTAATCCATTACTTGTAATCGTACTCAAAAAGGGTTGAGTACGATTACTTTTAATCGTACTAAAAAAATGTAAGTACGATTACTTGTAATCGTACTCAAAAAATTTCGAGAACGATTACTGTAATGGTACTCAAACTTTTTTGAGTACGATTACAAGTAATGGTACGATAACTTTAAAGTAATCGTACATATACTTTTTGTGTAATTGATTACAAAAGTAATCGATACCGCACAGCTCTGGGAGGAGGTCCGAGCTGAGGGGCGCTGTGTGGTCCACGTGGTGCATGTAATTAGTGACGCCCTCGTAATCAGGGTTACCGTTGGAAATTTTGAAAAAGGGGCAAAAAAGTGACTTGTAATTAAAAGGTGGCACAATTTTTTCATAGCCAATAGCCAAAAAATATGCACACAATAAGCGTGTTTGATTCTGAACAATTCTTGCAATTGTTGCTCCATCTTGTTTCAGCCACGAGAAGCTATATTATTTCTTCGCTGTTATTTACCTATTTTCCAAATTTCGTTAAAATCGAAGAGGTCAAGGGTAATTTTTTCAAAAATCGTTTCGATTTGACAAGTAATTACCCTGAAATTCAAGATTTCCCTATCAGATTTTCCGTTCAGGTCGATATGGAATAACCTATTAGGAAATCAAGCTTTGCAAATGCGATAAAATATACATTTTTACATTGCATGTTCTTGGGAGGAAGCGCTTGTTTAATCCTGTATTTAGAGCATTTAGTAGCTTTTTTGAAGTTCTTCAAACAAATTTTAATTCGTTTTGGTAATTGTTTCTCATGCTTTATCATAATGTTATGATGGCCAATTGTCTCTACTCGTTCGTTAACATTATTTTTATTAGGCAAATTTCATGTAGACTCCTACATTTCACAAATAAAAATTTATTTTGAATTTCTAATTATTTTTTCTTTTTGTTTTTATTTTGGTAGCAAACAATTTGATTATTTTTTTTTTGGTTTTTGAAAACAAAAGCGCTTAAATAGTTCTTCTTTTCGTAGAGCTTGTTGTTCGAACCACTGGTAAAATATATCACAATATATTTTCCACTTTTCTCCATGTATTTTTTTAAGGTAAACTATTTCGGGAAGGGGTCCGGACCCGTACACCCACCCCCCCCACTAAATACGGCCTTGGCTTAAACTACATTACTAATAACTTCAAGAAAAAAAGTTTCTTCAAATTGAACACCATCCCTGTGGTCAAAAGAAGGTGTCTGCAGGCATGCCGGTATGCCTCTTTAGGAGTTCGGATGCCTTCTCTCCCTGCTTCCAACCTTTACTTCTCCTTAATATGAAGCGGGACAAAAAAAATAGGTAAGACTGCTGGCAGGCATGGTCGTAGAAGCGGAGTTGGAAGGTGTCTTTTTAATTTCCCTCTGTTTTCCTCGCTCTGGCGCTATATTCTTTGATTGGCTGAGCTAAAAATAACACAAAAATATTTTGGGAACATCTATTTTTAGAATTTCCCTTTTCAGTTCATTTTAAATTAAATTTATATTTTTTACTCATTGTAAATTAGATTTTTGGCATGTATGTAAATGTTATATTTTATGATTCTGATATTATATTTTTGAAATAAAGAGTTCATATAAATTTGTATTTACTGACTCGGCCAAAACGAGCTGAGAATTGAACCCGGGACACTTGGCTACTGACAAAGCGTGTGCGGCCTTTCAGCACGTTCGTCTACTGATGTGATTATTTTACTATGATCTAACTGCGTATCTTATGAATTTTTTGTAAATGCGTTTTTTGAAAAGTATTTAAGTATTTTATTTATTTCAAACATAAATTTGATTAAAAAATTGAATTTTTTGTAAATTTGAGTTTTTTTTATACAAATGCAAACATTTATCGTAATAATTCGAATTAAAAAAATCATACACATTATCGACTCATTGATACGGTTACATAGCCAATTGTTTGTTTAGAGTCAATATCTTCAAAACTTCGACCGCTATCGTGTAGACAGACGGAAAGTTACTGAATTTCCAAAATCAGGATTCGAAAGTAGTGTAACCATATAAATGTACATTGCTGACCCTTGCTTGCTAGACATACAAAGAAATGCAATGAGTGACATTTTAGCTGTTCATGCTACAAATGCACTCAATGCATTTAAAAGTAGAACATCGACCTATCGTACCGACTCAATCCGATCGATAGCTCGATGGTGATTGGTTAGCACAATCTGAAAAAGGGGATAGTATTAAAATAGAGTTAAGTATAACAGTTATAAAAATAATATAAAAGGCGGTAATGCCAAAATAAAGTTAAGTATAGATTGAACTACTAAAGCCAGTGTTTAATTCATACTTCAAATTTATGCTCTGTGGAAACACAATTATAGCTGAATAATATAGTTTGGTCAAAGGCAAACTCGGCCCGACCAAGGACAATAGTCTCACCACCACATGGCGATCCTGCCGAATTTCGACCTATATTTCTAGAAAAATCAATCAATATTCGTATAAAAATAGACGACCACCTGTCAAAAAAAAAAATAAATAAATAAATGGATAAAGCACAACCAAAACCACTGACGATCGAGGAATATCGCCCCAGGCAACAAAAACACTTAGAAGAAAAACTTCTGCCATTCCTAACATACAAACTCCCAGGTGTATCAAGAAACGAGGAGGTAAAGTAGTAGTAGGAAGAGACTAGCACATCTGCTAAGTATTGTGAAATGCGACAACCCACCGGCTTGGTCGTTAGCCACAACTCTTTGGGAAGAAATTGATGATTTAAAAAAGCAATTTAATAAAAAAAAAAGTGCATAAACACTTCATTTAAAAAAAACAAAAAAAAAAAAAAAAGAAAATATATATATAAAAAGCTTAAAAGATGGGCAAAACACAAAGCAGGCCCCAAATACATGAAACTATTGTAAACAATAGCACAAGCGGTACAATTAATATACCTCACATATCAGAGGGTATTTTGACTTTAATAGCAGTAGCTACGATTTTATTTATTGCAGATAAACTAAATAAATATTTTAAAGCTTATGTGCATAAACACAAGATGAATATAACAAATGTGTAAATGTTTATAAAAAAAAAGAAAAAAAAATTCATATTATATAAAAATAAATAAAAAATTTTAAAACTATGTTAAATTTTTTTTATATATCAACAAAAAAAATAATAAAACAAATGGAAGATTTAAAAAAAATATTAGATAGAATACACATAAATATTAGAAAAAGCTCTAGTAGGACATATAAAAAAGACACTATAGAAGAGAAGCTACAAGAAATAGATGAATTAGAAACGGACTTCAAAATTTTAGAAAACCAATTAGCAGATGAAGAGGACTATAAGGGTTTAAGAATAGAATTTAATAGTACACTTGGGGCCACTAGACAGCTGCTTTTAGAACAGCTAAAAAATAATTCAAAAACCGTACACTCATTAAACACGATGGCAGCTTTTAACATAGAAACAGCCACGAAATCAATCTCGATTTTCTCAGGCAATATTTTAGAGTTGGACAGTTTCCTTATCACGACTGAATTAATAAACAAAAATCTAAATGACGCAGGAAAAGTTGACTTATTGCAATACGTGTATCACGCCAATCTTACAACGCATGTACGAACATCGATAGGTAGTTATCAAACTCCTGCAAATTTTGAGGCATTAAAGGTATTACTAAAGCAAAGATATAAAGACAATACAACCTCATCACAGCTACAGACAAGACTAAGTAACTTAACACAGAAAAACATGCAAGTAAATACATATAAAGAACAGTTACTTGCCATAATAGAAGGATTGAACAGAATTGGCATAGAAGATTTAGGGACAAATGCCTCAGAAGTAGAAAAGAAAGTAATAATAAATCAGAATAACAAAACGGCACTTGAGGCATTTAAAAAAGGTCTAAATGAAAACTTTCGAACGACCATTTTTGCTGTCGAGATAGCCCATTCAGCTAGAAAACTCTCCGATTGCATTATCTAATACAGTTATGCACCTTAGGAAGCCATTCAACTCGCCTCGAAAATATGAAAATCCATTCAACTCAGAAAGACGGAACAAGTACGAACACATGAATAAAAATAATGACAATTTTCACTACAAGAACAGAAACACCAACAACAGGCATAACAAAAGAAGAAATTTCTTCACTTGGTGTAATAAATCTAAAGCTTGATCTAGGAGAACAAAGTTGTAATCATTTCTTTCAATTGGTCAAATCGGATTTTCCAATTGAGGCTAACGGCATAATATGTAGAGATTTTTTTAAGAAATTCATGTGTAAAATCGATTATGAAACTTTTACAATTTCAATATGCATAAAAGATACTTGTGTAACCTTACCCATGCACACAAAATCACACAGTACATTAAAAATCACAATACCTCCTAGAACAGAAATAATGCAAGCAATTAAATTAAAACTCACTGAAGACAAGGTAATTTTAAATAAATAATTAAAAGAGGGAATTTTTTTAAGCAATTTGATAGCACCAAAAAGTGGCATGACACACGTTAAAATTTTGAACACAACGAACTCTGAAGTAACTTTAGAAGGAATACAGTTGAAAATTAACTCATTGAGTAATTATGACATATTACCATACAACAATACGAAACACATTCATAATGAAGAACGACTGCACAAAATTCTCGAAGAGCTTCATATAAAAAGTGATGACACACAAGTAAAAAGGGAATTAACAAAAATTATTAAAGAGTATCAAAATGTATTTCACCTTGAAAATCAATTGTTGAGAGTAAATAATTTCTATAATCAAAATATCACGACCTCAGACAACACTCCGGTATACATAAAAAATTACAGAATACCTCATACACACACAGAAGTAGTGAATGAACAGGTACAGAAAATGTTGCAGAATGACATAATTGAACCATCAGTTAGCCCGTACAATGCTCCCGTTTTGCTGGTACCAAAAAAGAATGTTCAAGACAAAAAAAATGGAGACTAGTAGTTGATTATAGAAAACTTAATGATAAAGTTGTAAATGACAAATTTGCATTAACCCGACTAGAGGACATTTTAGACAAATTAGGAAGGGCAAGATGGTTTTCAACACTGGACATGACTAGTTAATTTCATCAAATAGGACTAGAAAATGATTCACGTCCATTGACAACTTTTTCAGCAGCAAATGGGCATTATTAATTTAAACGTCTGCCCTTTGGATTAAAAATTTCCCCAAATAGTTTCCAAAGAATGCTTACAATAGCTCTTTCTGGTTTAGAATCGAATGCTTTTCTATATGTAGACGACATTATTGTGCATGGATGCAGTCTAAATCACCATAATCAAAATCTAATTTATTTATTTATTTATTTACGCTTATTACAAGCTTATATAACTACTTATAGATATAACAGTGGTGATCTAATATAAGCTTAAAAAACTAAATTAAATATAATGGTGATTGGGATTTGGATTAGAGAGATTAAGAGATTGAATTTCTAAGGGTATATTTGTTTAAATGGAAATCAAAGCAATTGGACATATTATTAACCATGTGAAGCATTCTGGACATTGGTTCATTATAGCCATAATCAGTGCGGTGGAAGGTAATATTAAATAAAGGTACAGATCTAAGGTTACGTGGGTTAGTATTAAGGGAGATCAACTGGAGTAACGCGGGACAGTCAACGGTACCTGATAGAAGTTGATGGATAAAGAGTATATCGGCAGTTTGTCGACGAGTTTCCAGGGCTGGTAAATTTATTAATTTTAAGCGGTCAACATAAGGGGGCAAGTGGAAACGGTCGTCCCAGGGAAGACCGCGTAGGGCAAAACGAATGAATCTGCGCTGTATAGCCTCAATTCTCATGGAGTGAGTAGGTCTAAAAGGAGACCAAACTTGGCTAGCGTATTCAAGTATTGGTCTAACAAAGGTAAAGTAAAGTGATTTCGTAACATATGGATTAGTGAATTCCTTGGACCAATGCTTAACAAAACCCAAGGCAGAATTTGCTCTTTTTACTATATTATCAATATGGGAGCGAAAATTAAGTTCTCTGTCGCAGATAACGCCCAAGTCACTCAATTCTGTCACTAGTGGTACAGGCTCGTTGCAAAGTAGGTACGTTCTGGGAGGTGGAGGAAGACGTTTACGGGAATATGTTATAGTTTGGCACTTGGTGACATTAAGCATTAGGAAATTTTTCGTACACCAAGTTGAAAACCTATTTAAATCAGATTGTAATGGCGGAGAATCTGATGTAGTTGATATAGTTCTAGAGATTTTCATGTCGTCAGCATAGACTGATAAATGAGAATTTCTGATGACATAATCCACATCGTTTATTGTCAGAACGAATATTAAAGGACCGAGATGGCTACCTTGGGGGACACCAGATGTAGCGATAAAGGGATCGGATATAGAAGATCTGAAAGTAACCATATATTTTCGTTCTTCGAGATAAGATTTGATCCACATGATAAAACTTGGTTGGAAGCCATAGGCTTTAAGTTTAAGATAGATAATTTCATGCGAAATGGTATCGAAAGACTTGCTGAAATCGGTAGCAATTACATCGACTTCTTTACCGTCTTCTAAAGCACGAAGAGTTCTAGAAATTCTAATTAACGTCTTAGACCGGCTGCAACGTTACAATCTAAAATTGAATGCTGCAAAAGTTTTCTACGACCAGAAGTCGTATATTTAGGACATTTGATTACAAATGAAGGAGTCAGAACTGACCCGTCTAAATACGAGACTGTAAAGAATTATCCAATTCCTAAGAAAGTAGACGAAGAAGATTTGTTGCATTCTGCAATTACTATAGAAGATTCATACCAAATTTTGCAGATATTGCTAAAAGTCTAAACGCACTTTTGAAGAAATCAATTAAGTTTGTTTGGTCGGAAGAATGCCAGACATCCTTTGAAACCCTAAAAGAAAAACTCATTCAACCCCACTATTACAGTACCCAGATTTTAATAAATCATTCATACTCACCACTGATGCATCAAACTATGCACTAGGAGCAATTTTTAGGTGATGATTTACCGATATCTTATGCCAGCAAATCATTGCAAAAACACGACTTAAATAAACGACTTAAATAAAGTTATTGAGAAAGAATTACTAGCAATTCATTGGGGGATTAATTTTTTTAAACCATATCTCTATGGTAGGAAATTCACAGTGGTTACGGACCATAGACCGTTAATTTCTTTATTTTCACACAAAAACCCGTCTTCAAAAATGACAAGAATTCGATTGGATTTAAGCGATTATGATTACAATATAATTTACAAAAAAGGAAAAATGAATACAAACGCGGATGCAGTTTCAAGAACTCAAATTGACTCTGACACACTAAAACAAATGATACCGCAAAAAAATGATGAAAAAGTAAAAAAGACTTTAGTAATAACAAGAGGCATGGCAAATAAAAACAAAGAGGCAGATAGTGGGAATGTTTTAGAGGCAAATATAAAAAAAAAGAAAAATGAAGATATGGATAAATGGATAAATGTAGCTCTCAGAAGCCTGATCAACTTCAAATATGGGAATGCACCTCCGTTAGTGAAGATAAAGAAACTGTAGTTTAATGAGTATATAGAGAATATAGATAATATATATAAAAAAAAATATCGTGCACGTGGGACATAGTGACAATTCAGCGAAACCAGTTTCGTCCATGAAGAAGCTACAACCCAAAGTTAATCAAGATAAGATTAAGATAAGAATTTTAGTAAACATGCAAAATTTAGTGATAACTCATCGAAACTAGATTTGATACTGAGGAAACTAATATCTGAAATAAAGAAAGAAAATATCAAAGAGCTAGCGCTAGCAAAGGATGATAGAATATTTGAAATGTATACAAAGGAAGAATTAAAAGAAAAATTTACGAATATAATGAATCATAAAAGTCCTCAACTAAAAATATTAATTTATGACCCACCGAAAAGAATACAAAATGACCTCGTAAAATACAAACTAATTGATGAATTCCATTGTACCGCACACTTAGGAGTTAGAAAAACATTAATGAAGTTGAAACAAAGATACGTATGGAAAAATATGAACAAGATGGTAAAAAACTTTATTACCCATTGTGACAAATGTGCAAGAAGTAAACAAACACAACACACAAAAGAGCCACTCACGCTGACAGACACACCAGATAACAGTTTTCAGGTCATTTCAATAGATACCGTAGGGCCATTAAGGATTTCAAATGAATACCGCTACATACTTACAATTAGAGCCCGACCGATTAATCGGCTTCGGCATCGCCTTCATCCGTTATCGGCCAAAAATGCACATTCGGCTTCGGCTTCAGTTTTTCCAAAAAATGGCCGAAGTTTTAGCCGAAGCTTTTTAATTTTTTTTTCTTGTTTTTGCGACACTGAAAAATAAAATTAATTCTTTACGATACGATTTTCTAAAAATTGTGTAATTGATGGAATTTCCAATGGGACATAAGAGGCTCACAAAACCAAAAATATGATTAAAATTTAACTTAGTAATCATCGAATATTGAGTGAATCTCGCCTCAAATTGCATGGCACGGGGTTACAGCTGCCACAAAGTACATCCTTGGACATTTTCTGGGTGGATTACTGAATTTTAAATATAGATTTGGAAGCTTAATACTCGCCCTGATGTCAATGTTAAAAGGAGTCCTGGTAAACTGTATGAAATTTCAAATATAGGGGTAGGAGGCTCACGGAAAGATTCTACCTTTTACAAATGTAGCCCAAATTGCTGCTCCAACATATATGAAAATTAGTTCTGGTGCTCAAATCCGGGACCGATTTTGGTAAAATTTTACATTTAAAGTTCAAAGCTTTACAGGTGGTATTTACCATCAACTAGAACATCCTTTGCCAATCACCTGACTTATTTGGGGAGTCCTTAAAAACAGCTACTTAGATGGATTTATTCTTTGAAGAATTCTCTACCATTTCTACTGAATTTCCATTATTTTATGCTTTACTCCAAATTTGGGATAATCCGAGGCTCCTGTTAGTTTTGACCTAGGAGGCCCAAATTTGTTTGTGAATTCTTTTGGTTACTTTTATTATTTGTTTAAATAAAATTTTAGTAATAGTCTGCCAATTGACCTTCGGCATCGGCTTCGGCCTGAAAATGCCTATCGGTCGGGCTCTACTTACAATGCAATGTGAATTCACAAAATTTGTAATTGCACACCCAATGTCAACAAAAGACGCTCATACGACTGCAAGGACATTAGTTGAACAGTTTATTTTAAAATACGGACACTTTAAAATTTTAATTCAGACAATGGGACGGAATTTAAAAACGAATTAATGCATAACATATGTACACTTTTGAAAATCGACCAACAATTTTCAATACCTTACCACCAACAATAGGCTCACTTGAACGTAATCATAGGGTTCTGAATGAATTCCTTTTGACAACAACGACCGACAATGAATGGGATAAGTGGATTCCATACTTTACTTTTGCATATAACACGACCCCACACATTGACACCGGATACACACCATACGAACTAGTTTATGGAAAATTACCATACTTATCGAATGATATCTTAGAATCAAAAACCAACATTTATGATTTCGATAACTACCTAAATGAGATGCGAGCCAGACTAAAGTCTGCCTTAAGCAAAGCGAAAGATATGCTCGTGTCAGCAAAAACAAAACGAACTGAGAAAAATTTAGAACGCACAAATGCACTACATGCAGAAATAGGAGATTTAGTTCTACTAAAAGTAGAAGAAAGAAAAATCAGAATCCATATAAAGGACCATATAGATAGAGTAGGAGTTAATACTATAATAGACTATAATGGAGCACATAAGAAAGTACACAACAACCAATTAAAGCTATATAAATCAGATATGTAAAAAACATAAAATAAGTAAAACACGCAAAATTGTGTGTAAAATGTGTCTACTTGTGACTTGTAGACACATTTTACACGCTATTTTGCGTGTATAAACACTGTAATAGAACATGCCAAAATCTTGAATGTGTGTTTTTTTTATTTATCTAAATAAACATACACTTATAAATGTGTGTTGTGTGTAAAATTACACACCAAAAGATAGGTTCACTTTACAGTGTAGTGTAACCATATAAATGTACATTGCTGACCCTTGCTTGCTAGACATACAAAGAAATGCAATGAGTGACATTTTAGCTGACCATGCTACAAATGCACTCAATGCATTTAAAAGTAGAACATCAACCTATCGTACCGACTCAATGCGATCGATAGCTCGATGGTGATTGGTTAGCACAATGTAAAAAAGGGGATAGTATTAAAATAGAGTTAAGTATAACAGTTATAAAAATAATATAAAAGGCGGGAATTCCAAAATAAAGTTAAGTATAGATTGAGCTACTAAAGCCAGTGTTTAATTCATACGTCAAATTCATGCTCTGTGGAAACACAATTATAGCTGAATAATATAGTTTGGTCAAAGGCAAACTCTGCCCGACCAAGGACAATAGTCTCACCACCACACCACGTTCCGAAAACATAAAATATCTTCTAAATATTGAAGCACATTGCGTAGAAAATAAATTGACACCACACTATCTCCCTTCTAGCGCAGGCATACCGGCATGCCTCCACTAGAAGCGAGGATGGAATGTGCAATTTCTTCCCATAGCATGCGTGCAGGCATGCCTCTAGCGGAGAGGCCTTTCGAAATTGACTACTGGGATGCTTGCATTTAATGAGAACATTTTTACTCATTTCAAGTAAAATTTATTCAAACCATAGACATTTTTTATTTAAACGAGCGAAATTTTTTTGAAGAAACTTTTTCTTTGTTTTTGGGAAGTGTAGTTTTCTGAGTGTAGTTTAAAAGTTGGTAGAGCCCCTTGTTATATAAGAAACAAAAACATACACAGAGAGTAGAATATAACTGCAGTAAAGGACGAAATTGCAAAAATCTCGAAGTACAAGCAGAAGCCCATGTTTCACCCAAACATTGTACCTAGAAATTTACTGTGACCTCTGAATTGCAAACGAAACTAAGATATACTCCATATATTAGTTCTAAAACTTCACATTGCCAAATTCAATGAAGTTTAGGCAATATCAATGAACGATATAGAATTAAGTTAATTTTGAAAAACATTAAAATATTATTGTTAGATCTAATCATGGCTGAAGAAAATAAGGTTGATTTACATAGGATTCATAAATAAGGATTCTGACATTTATTTCAATGTTCAAATGTATACCTATTAATTGAAAAATTTAAAGTTAACAAAAATTTCTAACAATTTTACCATCAGCTCTCCAACGAATTTATTTTTATACTTGGGTAATCCATTTCCAAAACAAACCATATTCACTTCTACGCATTCTGAGAAATTTGAATATTTTTGAGAAATTGTTTTTATATGGATTTTCGAGAATATTGTTTCTAAATTTTACTACGAAAAACATGGTAATTGAAGGTAACTCTTAGAAGAAATTGGTAAGTAATCAATGGAAAAGAAAATGAATTGCTCTTTCTTTTTTCAATACTTTTATTTTGAAGCGGCTGTTTTAAAAAGAAGTACATTAAAAAAATTGTGCCTCCTTTTAATTACAACTCCCTTTTTTGCCCCTTTTTCAAAATTTCCAACGGTAACCCTGATTACGAGGGCGTCACTAATTACATGCACCACGTGGACCACACAGCGCCCCTCAGCTCGGACCTCCTCCCAGAGCTGTGCGGTATCGATTACTTTTGTAATCGAGGCATGCCTGCACGCATGCTATGGGAAGAAATTACACATTCCATCCTCGCTTCTAGTGGAGGCATGCCGGTATGCCAGCGCTAGAAGGGAGATAGGGTGGTGTCAATGGATTTTCTACGCAATGTGCTTCAATATTTAGAAGATATTTTATGTTTTCGGAACGTGGTTTCGAATCCTGATTTTGGAAATTCAATAGCTTTACATACACATTTGATACCAACATTTGTTTCTGGAATGTCCGTCTGTCTACACGATAGCGGTCGAAGTTTTGAAGATATTGACTCTAAACAAACAATTGGCTATGTAACCGTATCAATGAGTCGATAATGTGTATGATTTTTTTAATTCGAATTATTACGATAAATGTTTGCATTTGTATAAAAAAAACTCAAATTTACAAAAAATTCAATTTTTTAATCAAATTTATGTTTGAAATAAATAAAATACTTAAATACTTTTCAAAAAACGCATTTACAAAAAATTCATAAGATACGCAGTTAGATCATAGTAAAATAATCCCATCAGTAGACGAACGTGCTGAAAGGCCGCACACGCTTTGTCAGTAGCCAAGTGTCCCGGGTTCAATTCTCAGCTCGTTTTGGCCGAGTCAGTAAATACAAATTTATATGAACTCTTTATTTCAAAAATATAATATCAGAATCATAAAATATAACATTTACATACATGCCAAAAATCTAATTTACAATGAGTAAAAAATATAAATTTAATTTAAAATGAACTGAAAAGGGAAATTCTAAAAATAGATGTTCCCAAAATATTTTTGTGTTATTTTTAGCTCAGCCAATCAAACAGAGGGAAATTAAAAAGACACCTTCCAACTCCGCTTCTACGACCATGCCTGCCAGCAGTCTTACGCATGAATCACCTTGGAAAGGAAGCATGCATGCCTCTATTTTTTTTGTCCCGCTTTATATTAAGGAGAAGTAAAGGTTGGAAGCAGGGAGAGAAGGCATCCGAACTCCTAAAGAGGCATACCGGCATGCCTACAGACACCTTCTTTTGACCACAGGGATGGTGTTCAATTTGAAGAAACTTTTTTTCTTGAAGTTATTAGTAATGTAGTTTAAGCCAAGGCCGTATTTAGTGGGGGGGTGGGTGTACGGGTCCGGACCCCTTCCCGAAATAGTTTACCTTAAAAAAATACATGGAGAAAAGTGGAAAATATATTGTGATATATTTTACCAGTGGTTCAAACAACAAGCACTACGAAAAGAAGAACTATTTAAGCGCTTTTGTTTTCAAAATCCAAAAAAATCTAATCAAATTGTTTGCTGCCAAAATAAAAACAAAAAGAAAAAATAATTAGAAATTCAAAATAAATTTTTATTTGTGAAATGTAGGAGTCTACATGAAATTTGCCTAATAAAAATAATGTTAACGAACGAGTAGAGACAATTGGCCATCATAACATTATGATAAAGCATGAGAAACAATTACCAAAACGAATTAAAATTTGTTTGAAGAACTTCAAAAAAGCTACTAAATGCTCTAAATACAGGAATAAACAAGCGCTTCCTCCCAAGAACATGCAATGTAAAAATGTATATTTTATCGCATTTGCAAAGCTTGATTTCCTAATAGGTTATTCCATATCGACCTGAACGGAAAATCTGATAGGGAAATCTTGAATTTCAGGGTAATTATTTGTCAAATCGAAACGATTTTTGAAAAAATTACCCTTGACCTCTTCGATTTTAACGAAATTTGGAAAATAGGTAAATAACAGCGAAAAAACAATATAGCTTCTCGTGGCTGAAACAAGATGGAGCAACAATTGCAAGAATTGTTTGTTATTGGCTATGAAAAAATTGTGCCTCCTTTTAATTACAAGTCCCTTTTTTGCCCCTTTTTCAAAATTTCCAACGGTAACCCTGATTACGAGGGCGTCACTAATTACATGCACCACGTGGACCACACAGCGCCCCTCAGCTCGGACCTCCTCCCAGAGCTGTGCGGTATCGATTACTTTTGTAATCAATTACACAAAAAGTATATGTACGCTTTAAAGTAATCGTACCATTACTTGTAATCGTACTCGAAAAAGTTTGAGTACCATTACAGTAATCGTTCTCGAAATTTTTTGAGTACGATTACAAGTAATCGTACTTACATTTTTTTAGTACGATTAAAAGTAATCGTACTCAACCCTTTTTGAGTACGATTACAAGTAATGGATTACAAAATTTGTTTGAGTACGATTACAAGTAAGTTATTACAAAATTTTTAGAGTACGATTACAAGTAATCGATTACATATTTATACCCTGCACACTGGTATCCAAGGGTATATTGTTTTTGTCACACCGTTTGTAACGCCCATAAGGAGGTGTGTCCGGTATAGAAAAGTATATATATTCTTGATCAGCATCACCTCCTGAGTCCATTAGTCCATGTCTGTCCGTCTGTCTGTCATTTCGCACGATAACTGTCGTAGCTTTCAACCATTTTTTGGAAAAACCGAAGCCGAAGCCGAATGTGCATTTTTGGCCGATAACGGCCGAAGGCGATGCCGAAGCCATTTGAAATCCTTAATGGCCCTACGGTATCTATTGAAATGACCTGAAAACTGTTATCTGGTGTGTCTGTCAGCGTGAGTGGCTCTTTTGTGTGTTGTGTTTGTTTACTTCTTGCACATTTGTCACAATGGGTAATAAAGTTTTTTACCATCTTGTTCATATTTTTCCATACGTATCTTTGTTTCAACTTCATTAATGTTTTTCTAACTCCTAAGTGTGCGGTACAATGGAATTCATCAATTAGTTTGTATTTTACGAGGTCATTTTGTATTCTTTTCGGTGGGTCATAAATTAATATTTTTAGTTGAGGACTTTTATGATTGATTATATTTGTAAATTTTTCTTTTAATTCTTCCTTTGTATACATTTCAAATATTCTATCATCCTTTGCTAGCGCTAGCTCTTTGATATTTTCTTTCCGTATTTCAGATATTAGTTTCCTCAGTATCGAATCTAGTTTCGATGAGTTATCACTAAATTTTGCATGCTTACTAAAATTTTGTATCTTATCTTGATTAACTTTGGGTTGTAGCTTCTTCATGGACGAAACTGGTTTCGCTGAATTGTCACTATGTCCCACGTGCACGATATTTTTTTTTATATATATTATCTATATTCTCTATATACTCATTAAACTACAGTTTCTTTATCTTCACTAACGGAGGTGCATTCCCATATTTGAAGTTGATCAGGCTTCTGAGAGCTACATTTATCCATTTATCCATATCTTCATTTTTCTTTTTTTTTATATTTGCCTCTAAAACATTCCCACTATCTGCCTCTTTGTTTTTATTTGCCATGCCTCTTGTTATTACTAAAGTCTTTTTTACTTTTTCATCATTTTTTTGCGGTATCATTTGTTTTAGTGTGTCAGAGTCAATTTGAGTTCTTGAAACTGCATCCGCGTTTGTATTCATTTTTCCTTTTTTGTAAATTATATTGTAATCATAATCGCTTAAATCCAATCGAATTCTTGTCATTTTTGAAGACGGGTTTTTGTGTGAAAATAAAGAAATTAACGGTCTATGGTCCGTAACCACTGTGAATTTCCTACCATAGAGATATGGTTTAAAAAAATTAATCCCCCAATGAATTGCTAGTAATTCTTTCTCAATAACTTTATTTAAGTCGTTTATTTAAGTCGTGTTTTTGCAATGATTTGCTGGCATAAGATATCGGTAAATCATCACCTAAAAATTGCTCCTAGTGCATAGTTTGATGCATCAGTGGTGAGTATGAATGATTTATTAAAATCTGGGTACTGTAATAGTGGGGTTGAATGAGTTTTTCTTTTAGGGTTTCAAAGGATGTCTGGCATTCTTCCGACCAAACAAACTTAATTGATTTCTTCAAAAGTGCGTTTAGACTTTTAGCAATATCTGCAAAATTTGGTATGAATCTTCTATAGTAATTGCAGAATGCAACAAATCTTCTAACTTCGTCTACATTCTTAGGAATTGGATAATTCTTTACAGTCTCGTATTTAGACGGGTCAGTTCTGACTCCTTCATTTGTAATCAAATGTCCTAAATATACGACTTCTGGTCGTAGAAAACAACATTTTGCAGCATTCAATTTTAGATTGTAACGTTGCAGCCGGTCTAAGACGTTAATTAGATTTTGATTATGGTGATTTAGACTGCATCCATGCACAATAATGTCGTCTACATATAGAAAAGCATTCGATTCTAAACCAGAAAGTGCTATTGTAAGCATTCTTTGGAAACTATTTGGGGAAATTTTTAATCCAAAGGGCAGACGTTTAAATTAATAATGCCCATTTGCAGCTGAAAAAGTTGTCAATGGACGTGAATCATTTTCTAGTCCTATTTGATGAAATTAACTAGTCATGTCCAGTGTTGAAAACCATCTTGCCCTTCCTAATTTGTCTAAAATGTCCTCTAGTCGGGTTAATGCAAATTTGTCATTTACAACTTTATCATTAAGTTTGCTATAATCAACTACTAGTCTCCATTTTTTTTGTCTTGAACATTCTTTTTTGGTACTAGCAAAACGGGAGCATTGTACGGGCTAACTGATGGTTCAATTATGTCATTCTGCAACATTTTCTGTACCTGTTCATTCACAAGAAGCATGCATGCCTCTATCCACCCTTTCTTTTAACAGTCCAATTAGCAGGCATACGCCTAGAAGCGATAGCCGATTGCCTGTTTTTTTGTCCCGCTTCATATTAAGGAGAAGTAAAGGTTGGAAGCAGGGAGAGAAGGCATCCGAACTCCTAAAGAGGCATACCGGCATGCCTGCAGCCACCTTCTTTTGACCACAGGGATGGTGTTCAATTTGAAGAAACTTTTTTTCTTGAAGTTATTAGTAATGTAGTTTAAGCCAAGGCCGTATTTAGTGGGGGGGTGGGTGTACGGGTCCGGACTCGCAAATATCAATGAGCTTTTCAAATATACTTTGATGTATTACCTAAGTGCTTGCACAATTTGGCGTTAGCGTTTTTCGATATAAGTTAGAAATACAATTTTGAAAATCGTGTTTTTACCGTAATTTTAAGATTTCATCAAATCAGTATGAAATTTTGTTCAGTGGGGTTTTCGGGGTCGCTGATTTCGAATTTGATGTCGGAATTTGAACATTCATGATGGCGGAACCAATATGGCGGCGGAAATTTTAAGATTTCATCAAAACAGTATGAAATTTTGTATAGGGGGGTTCTTGGGGTCGCTGATTTCGAATTTGATGTCGCATTTTCAAAATTCAAGATGGCGGATTCAATACGTTTCAGTAGGTGTAGGGTATAATTAAACAACAAGCTTCGGATGCGAACTGAATTTTTATTTTTGAATTTTGAATAACTTAGCCTAAACTCAACATTTTAACATTATTAAATGCAACATTGCACCGGATGCGTGTATTAAATTGATATGCGTTAACTTATATAAGTCGGCTTGCCCGACTGAAACTTACTCACTTGTTTTAACTCAAATACACCACTTTCTACAGTATTTGCCATATAATTGCAAAGCCTTTTTGATTCTGAACAAAAAAGATTCTTGCAATCGTTGCTAAATCTGTTATTTATCTACCTTCCAAATTTCTATATTCTATATTTACTGTTTTGTGTGACAGCAAAATATTTGTTTTAAATCATTTTACATAAGAAGTTAGTGTTGGTTATACCATTTTTTTTGTATGTCAGGTAGTGTTACTTTTCGGTATTCTTTCGGTACATTTTTTTTGGACCCCCATCAAATCATCAAATTCCTGGCTACGGCCCTGATTTAAGCAGTGATGGCATTTGACGCGTCAACAAATTCATTTGATGTTTTTGGCGTCAAATTTTACGTCAAAAATTAGTCAAATTGACGGTTAATTTGAAATTCTTTTGACAAAATTTTTGTTAATGCATAAAGTTGTATTGTTGGATAATTTAGATAGGTTCTTTTGTTGAAAATAAGTAATAAACATTATATTTGAGAGCTTATCGCTTATCGAGGAAACGAATTATGCTTTGGTTTAATCTAAGATATACGTATCTATGCATATATAAACTATTAAATAAAAGTAATTAAAACAGTATGTATTTGTAGCGATTTCAATGGCATGTATTCTGTCTTTGACCTGTAAGATTCACTTAATAAAACTAAAACTTTTATTTTAAATGCACTTGATCACACTTAAGGCCTTTGTTGCTCTATTTGTATTTGATTTTTTATGTTTTGTATAAAAAAATAAAATACTTAAATTAATATTTGTAATTTTTGTCGCGTAAATTAACAGTTTTGATTGTTGTGTCTTTGTATTTTTGTTAAGTCTAATATCGTAAAGTAGAGAAAAATTATATTTGATCAAATTCATATTCGTCGCATGAATTCTGATGCTTCATAATATTTTCTTTTAATTCTATTGTTTATTATCACGTTAATCGTATATTATGTTATGTTTGGAAGAATTCTCTCTTGCGTTCATAACCTAATTCGTGTTTTATTAATATGCGTTTTATCAGCTGATGATTTTAATCTGTAGCTGAAACGAATTTCAAGATATGTTTACCCGTTGCACAGCGTAACCCGGATTACGGCTGTTCGGTCACCAAATCCGTGCGTCATGCGGATGTGACCCTCGGTCGGTTGGGCGAGTAAGTGGTACCGTTGGGATTCGTCGTTAAAAAAAACGTATAATACTTTTTTATATTTGAAAAACGAAACTTCTATAAATTGTAGAAATATTCCCTAAAATTCTAGAAAAACTTCTTTATTTTGGATATTTGAAAAACGAAAACAAAATTTTGGGACTTTAAAATGTTGAAATGGCGACCAGGTATGAAAAATATCTGGTAACACTGCTTGGGAGGGTACACTTGTTCAATTTCGGAAAATTATAAATAACAATCGCTCTAATATGTATATTACAAGAGATTATTATATTTTATAAACATTTGAATCTTTTTATCTATTGTTATCTTTAGCTTGTGATATGGCTGGTCCTGGCTTTGACCTTTTTGCTGATGTCGACCACCGTGAAGCTGCTGAACATATTCAGTGCTTGCATTCAAGTCGTGACAAAGGAACACACATATATGCTTGTCATCAAAATGTAAGATTGGGCAACTGTGGTTACAACCAACCGGCTGTCGCTAGTCAAGCTTACTATAGTAGCCACGGACTTTGCGTTCAAATCTATATAAATGCATTTGATTTTCCATTCTACGCAATGCCAACGAAACCACCGTGGTGCATTTCTCAAAACCCGGCATCAAATGTAACTCGTGGATTTACTATTGGATACAACGAAGAGCCTAATTTGTAAGCGTGTTAAATTTTTCAATATATATTTGTGATATATTTTTCCTATTAATTGCAGTGATATCTGTGGAGAAATATTTGTACCAACCAGCATACATTTTCCTTACAACTTATCTGAAATGGAACTATTTGCTTTGGGATTTATTCGAGCACGACAGCTTAAAAAAATGGTTTTGCTTTAACTATGGAACTTCTAAAAAGCAGAACAATGTACATTAGGGTGGGTTAAATTGTTCGGGTGGGAAAAACAACTAAACGCGTCTAGCAAAATTCTAAGAAAATTACCCGAAGAAATTAGGGGTCTAAAACAAAAACCTAGCTTCCCTCGTCAGACATGAAAAAAAAATGCTCTCAAATTTCCATCAAATTAGTTTCACTGTGCGACAAGGCAAAAAATGATGCAGTTTTGAAAATTGGAGCTGATAGAGGAACGAAAAAAAACTCGTAACGGGGTTTAGCCATATCACGTCTGCAATTTATTTTAAAGGAGGTCAAAGTTTGCCTATTTAGTCGAAAAGTGTCATAGTTAATAGTGCGACAAATCACGATTTTTTTCAAAATGATGATGTTCTGATAGATTAATGCTGATAGAGAACGTGTAACGGCATTTTCTCATTTTAGTAAGATATTTTGTACAGTAACACAAATTTTGCTTATTTTGGACAAAAAAAAATTTAATTTTAATAAAATGCACGATTGTAACATTTTAACCTTGATTTTTTTATAAAAGTATCACAAAAGTTCAGAATGAAAAACGTTTTTATCAGAAAACTAGCTGGTACATACCCGGCGTTGCACGGTTTGCATAAAAATTTAAAAATAAGTATAGTAATTCGCGACAACTTCAATAGACGCTGTAAAGCTTTTAACCTTACGCCCCAACTTCATATACCCCAGAACATGTTGATACCTATAGAATTTATACTCAAAGTTTCAAAAGAATCGGTACAGTCGTTTAGCTTTGATGCTAGGAGAAATATGCGACATAGACCTTGCCTCTACTTACGCACTAAAGTTTTAGAGCCACTAATTGCAAGCAGCGAGAGATAATAAGCTGAGAGAGCTACGCATGGCAAGTGGTTGTTTTTTCTATTTTATTTTTTCTTTCTCTCTCTCTCTTAATTCGCGAATGGGAATTTCAATGTCCTGTAAATCCTTTTCCTGTGGATTTCCTTATGGGCAATGTCCTGCCCTGAAACCGACACCTTTTGATGTGTCGATTTCACTGATTTTTCAAACAATTGACAAAAAAAAACTGTTGCGCTCGCAAAAAAAGTTAAAAAATGCTGGCAAAAAATCATTTAATTTATCTAGTAATATTTAACCACATTTTTAATGCGTCCAATTGAAATTTTTGGTTTGGACCGACCACAAATACGCAGCCAAGAAAAAACTGACACAAAAAAGTAAAAGTTTTCTAAATCCCGGAAACCCGGGATTTTGAGTCCGGAATCCCGGGATTAAAAAAATTCATTTTTTATGCATTGTTTAAGATATTGTAATAATGTAATAAATTTTGTGTGCTTACGCAAATAGCACTCGACTTTTTTTTATCGGCTTACGCGAACCAAATTTGCACTATCGGTTTGGTTGTGTCGACTTCAACTATCGATTCTGTGATAGTCGAGTATCGGCTTACGCGAACTGGCCCCTGATGTTTGTAAAACCAAGATGGAGACGTCTTTGGTGTGGAAAACTATATATATTCTTGATCAGCGTCACCTCCTGAGTTGATTTAGCCATATCCGTCTGTCCGTCATCTTTTCATGTAAACACGATTGCAGGAGCTAGAAGAAAGCTACACTGCAAAGTGAACCTATCTTTTGGTGTGTAATCTTACACACAACACATGTTTTTAAGTGTGTATTTATTTTGATAAATAAAAAAACCAGGGTTGGCAACCGAATCGAATAAAGGTTTCGGTTTCGGTTTTACTCCCACTTGCCAATCGGTTTTGGCTATCGGTTTCGCTCCTTGATTTTGAAAAGGTTTCGGTTGGTTGGAGCGATTGAAAAGGTTTCGGTTTAGGTTTTAAAAGGTTTCTAGATGGCCCAATATTAGGAAATTTTATATCAATTCAATATAAATCAAGGGTGCTGAATCTAACTACAGTTACCGAATTTCCTTATCTAATCGCATTTTCAAAAAAATTTCTGCTTAAATTTTTAGTTTTTATACCCTACACAACGTTTGAAACGTCCATAAGGACGCATGTTCTGTATGGATAAGTATATATATTCATGATCAGCATCGAAAACTGATTTAGCCATATCCCTGTCTTTCTGTCACCATACAGGCAGGAATGTTTTTTTTTTGAGACATCGATGTGAAACTTTGGGTTTACGTTTTTATCTCCGAATTGAGATCAAGTTCGAGAATCAGCTAAATCGGACAAAAAGGCTGCCATATAAAAAATAGCGAAAATTTTCCAAGTCTTTTCAAAAACCATAAAAATTCCTGCGCACACAGAGGCGTTATTCGAGCCGCAGGCGGTTTCGAAATTAATTTTGTCACAAATAATTGTATTTTTGAAAATATAACGTTTTCTATACAGCCTGTTTCCATAGAAATACAATAAATAACAAACACAAAAGGCCAGTTTCAAAACCAATTCGAATCAGTTTGAAAATAAACCTTTTGACTGTTTCCATAGTAGTCTAATAAATTACAAACAAAATAGTCATTTTCAGAACCATTTCAGTCAGACTTTTTGATTGTTTCCATAGCAATATAATAAATAACAAACAAAATCTACTGCGGTGAAATCGCTGCCTGTGCGTTTTCGAAGCTAGATTTTTTAAATATAGAAATGGTTCTGAAATTATATAGCGAATATCGCCGGCCTTTTAAAAAAATTTATTGAATATTTAAAAAAAATATTTCCTATATTTTAAAAATATATGAAATAAATAAATGAAATACGATGAATTTTCTCTTAGGAAAAATAACTTGAAGTCAATTTTGTGTACGAAAAACTTTTGAAAACCGATTAAAAACCCGTAACCTTTTCAATTGGTTTTGGTTGAACCCATTCAATCGGTTACGACGAATCGGTTTCGGTTTAGGTGTCGCTCCCTAAAATGAATCGGTTTCATTCGGTTTCGGTTACGGTTTCGGTTGCCAACCCTGAAAAAAACACACGTTCTAATTTTTGGCATGCTTTATTTACACGGATGTGTGTTTTTTTAAAGCACTTTAAGTGTTTTTAATATTTATGCAGCATAAGCGTGTAGCAAAAATGGTACTAAAAATGAAAACACGCTTTATGTGTATCGACAGCATACACAAAAGTGAGGTTTACACACAAATGGCAAATACAACACACTTATGAAAGTACACACGTGACGCGAAATACACGGGTGTCATTGAAATTTTTATAATTTTCTTTTATTCTCAAAAACAGTTAAATTAACCATCTTTCCGCAGTTTAACTGCGCTATAATTACACACAGAATACGTTTAAGTGCGTTACATAGTACACGATTAATATTACACATTTTTAGTTGATCTCTTGAGCTATAATTACATTATGGTGCGCTATAAATAAACATATTATATGTATTAAATTTAAACTCTTCTTATAAATACACGCAAATTTGTGTGTAAATAGTGTCTACAAGGTTTTACACACTTTAGGTATATATGAACAACGCATTTCTGTTTACAGTGTAGGGATCCCAAATTTTGGATTTATCCTTTTTAGGTCCCAAAATGAGTTGGTATTGAAAATGGGCCGAATCGGTCTACAGGCACGCCTACCCCACATATAAGTGAAAAGGAGGCGTGCTTCTTGTTGTTACAAACATGAGACCAAAGTGAATATACCCATGGGTACACTGCAAAGTGAACCTATTTTTTAGTGTGTAATTTTACACATAACACTCATTTTTAAGTGTGTATTTATTTTGATAAATAAAAAAAACACACGTTCTAGATTTTGATATGCTATATTAACACGCACTCGTGTTTTTATAATGCACTTTAAGCGTATATAATATTTATGCGGCATAAGCGTGTAGCAAAAATGATACTGGGAATTAATACGCGCTTTTAGTGTATCGTAGGTATACACAAAAGTAAGGTTTACACACATGAGGCATACAACACACTAAGGCAAATACGCACGTGTAAAACTTATGCACTTATAAAATTACACGTGTGTCAAAAAATATACACAAAAGTGAATTCTACACACAAAAGGCAAACACACTAATGAAAGTACACACGTGATGGAATTATACACTTAGGAAAATACACGGGTGTCAAAAAAAAAAAACTTTGGAAATTACTATAATTTTTTTTATTTTCAAAAACAATTTAATTACAAAATTTTTAAGTTCTAAATGAAAAATATTTTAACATATAAGTTCTTTTATCTATAAAACTCATTTCTTTCATGGTTGAGTAAACCTACAAAATTCGAACCCATTACTTTCACATGCAACAACTGATGAGGAAAAATACGCCTTATACGTATAAAATTAACACATTTTCTACTGCTGCTACAATTAAACACATTATATGTTTTAAATTACACATGTTCCGCTCTTTAACTGCGCTATAATTACACGTGATGGTGCGTTAAAAATATACGTATTACATGTGTTAAATTTATTCAACAAAACGTGAGGTGTATACACCTCATGATCATATTTTATACCCTACACTGCAAAGTGAAATGCGTTTTTTTACACACCTAAAGCGTGTAAAACCTTGTAGGCACATTTTACACACGTTTTGGTGTATAAATTTAACACATGTAATACGTATGTTTTTAACGCACCATCACGTGTAATTATAGAGCAATTAAAGAGCGGAACATGTGTTTTTTTTTTTTATTTTTTTTTTTAACCTGTTGGTAGGTGGAAATCTTCAAAATTGGTTGCTCCTGCATTGCCAATAGTGTGGGATTTTTACCCACTAAAACCACCTACTCGTATTTCGCTGTCCTGTATCACCCCTGTGGTACCACTAGTGAGAGCATTTCTTCACAAGGCAGGATTAGGCTTAAAACCTTCTCTTCTTATTTACAGCCTTCTGTTTCTTTGTTCATCTTGCCGCACACGTTGCATGATCCCCGCAATGATATGGTTGCCTACGTCCCACGTTTCTCTCGATGCCATCATTTTGCTAATGAGTAGGATCGCCGTGAATTTTCCTCCGATATGTTGTTCCAACGTTTTTCGTGCTTCCTCAAACCTTCCACATTCTATTAGAACATGGTGCGCATTTTCGACTTTCTGTGTGCAGTACAAACAGTATGGATCGTCCACATGTTTATACTTGTGCAGGTACTCTTTAAAGCAGCCATGGCCAGTGATCCATTGGGTCAGCTGGTAGTTTACCTCTCCGTGTGTCCGTTTTATCCATAGTTGGATGTTTGGGATCAGCATATGGGTCCACCGTCCTTTTGTCGACACATCCCAGTGCTCTTGCCATTTTCTGTAGCTATCCGATCGGATGCGGTCTCGTTCGAGTAAGTTTTTAACGTTGCGCATGGCCGCTGCTTCGCTGGCCGCAATATCGACTGGCATTCGGCCACATACCACATTCACTGCGTCATTGGAGACCGTACGGAAAGCACTGCATACCCTCAAGGATGTGAGCCGGTGGGCTGACACTACTCCCCTCATGTAGGAGTTATACCTCGTTCCCGAAATCCATATTGGAGCTGCGTACATGATGATGGAAGTGTTGACACTTGCCAGCAACTTCCTTATGCCTTGTCTTGGCCCTCCGATGTTCGGCATTAGCCTGGCCAGAGCTGCTCTGGCCTTCATGGCTTTCTCGCCCGCATATTTAAGGTGGTCCTTAAAATTTAGCCTATGGTCCAGTAGTACTCCGAGGTACTTTATATTTGGGCTCGATGTTATCACGTGTCCTCCTATTCGAATCTGTAACACCTCGACTTTCTTGCGACTGCTCATCAGTACGGCCTCGGTTTTGTGGTCTGCTAGTTCTAAACCGGCGATTTCGAGCCATCCTTTCGTTTGGCGCATGGTTTCACTACACAGCTTTTCAACGTCCTCCAATCGTTTAGCCACTATTACTAACGCTATGTCATCTGCGTATCCAATTATGTTTACTCCTGGAGGCTTTGGCATTTTTAGCACACCATCGTACTTAATGTTCCACAGCAGTGGCGCTAAGAGCGATCCTTGGGGCACCCCTCCAGTTATTCGGTATTTTTTTGCTCCTTCATTTGTGTCGTACATGAGTGTCCTTCTATCGAGGTAGCTTGCCACTATTCGGATCAGGTAGTCTGGTACGCGCATAGTGTTCAGAGCTAACATTATTCGGCTCCAATTTGCCGAGTTGAACGCATTTTTTACATCCAATGTAACCACTGCGCAATATTGTTTCGTGCCTTCTAGCCATCGTTTGCCTGAGAGAGCTTTACGAGCGATGTCGCACACCGCAGCTATAGCATCAACCGTCGATCTACTTTTCCTAAAACCGTACTGCTTTTCGGAAAGTCCATTTGCTCCTTCTGTGAGTTTCTCTAGGCGCGTGCATATGATGCGTTCTAGAACTTTTCCTGTTGTATCCAGCATACACAGGGGGCGGTACGACGAGGGCTGTTCTGGGGGCTTATCACCCTTCGGTATGAGTACTAGGCGCTGTTTTTTCCATCTTACCGGGAAAATGCCTTCGTTTAGGCACGTGGTGTAGAGGTCACAAAATAGTGATGGTCTCTTACGCATGGCGATTTTTACTACTCCGTTTGGGATACCGTCCAGGCCAGGAGTTTTATTGGCCTTTATTCTGCCCGCGGCTTCAAGAAGCTCATCGATGGTAACTGCTGGGATTTCGCTCATCCTTACATTTAATTGTCGGGGTAGTCTAAGTGGTTCATTCCTCGGGAAGAGACCACTGACTATGTCGTACATGATTGTGGGTGATACTGGCGCGTTTCCACTTTTGCCTTTGATCTTTGTGAAGACGATTCTGAAGGCTCCGCCCCACGGATTTTTTTCTACGTCGTCTCTCAGTTTTGTCCAGGCACTGCTTTTACTACTGGATATCGCCTTCCTTAGTTCTTTCCTTTTGGACTTGAACTCTTCTTGCAATTGGGCATGGTCGCTTCGACCTCTTGACCTTTGGTGTCTTCTTCTGAGCTTGTGACATTCTGATCTCAGTGTGGCGATTTTATTGTTCCACCAGTAAAGTGGTGCTCTGCCGTTTCCTCCTCCTTTACGTGGCATTGCTGCATCGCACGCATTCGTCAGCCATACTTTAATGCGCGTTGCATTTGTTTCTGCATTGTTGTGGAGCGTCACCATGTCGTCCAGCATTAGTTCTAGCAATTCCGTTTCTAGCTCCTTTTGTTTCCACCCCTTTTTCTGTGCTTTGGGTGCCGTTCGTGACATCCTGAAGCGCTGGCAAGGTCGTGGTTCGAAGATGATGGCATTGTGGTCGCTATGAGTGTAGATATCAGAGACTCTCCATTGGATTAGCTTGGACAGTGACCTGCTTGCGAACGTAAGATCAATTATGGATCCTGCTCCTCCTTTGCTAAATGTATTTTTTGTTCCTTGGTTTAGTAGTACCAACTCAAGGCTGGCGAGCGACTCCAGAAGCACCTCTCCTCTTTTTGTTGTTTTCTTGCTGCCCCATACAGTTGACCATGCGTTAAAATCACCTGCGATTATAGTTGGCTTCTTTAGCCTCGCGTCTGCCGCCAGTCTGTCTAGCATGTCTGTGAAATCGCTTATGCTGAGGCTAGGGGGCGCATAGCAGCTGTAGACGTACACTCCATTTATTTTTCCGCATACGAAACCATCGTTACATTTATTGGCTTTCCATTCGAAAGGCAGAGTTCCACAGGTCCAGATTGCGGTTTTCTGGATTTTATCCTCTATGCAGTTCCCGTTGCCTGCCGGAGCTTTGTACTGTTCACTGATTAGTGCAACATCTACTTTGTGCTCTCTTATCGTCTGCTCCAATAGCTCCTGGGCGGCTTCACAGTGGTTTAGATTGATTTGGACGCACTTAAACATAGCCTTGGGCTGTTTTTAGTGCCGCTTTGTATACCGGGCATTGGAAGCATCCAGTCGGGTGCGCATTTCCTCCCTCATCACCAGGTTTGCAGATTATGCATCGTGGGGTTTCCTCGCATTTTCTGGCTAGGTGCCCTTTTTTGCCGCATCTGAAGCATATTCCTGTGCGGTCCTCTGGATTTCTGCAGTTCTTCGCCATGTGTCCAAATTCCATGCACCTGTAGCAACGGGTTGGGCTGATGCGTTCGCGTATCCTACATCTTACCCAGCCTACTCGTACATGACCTGCTGTTATAAGCATATTGGCGACTCTAACGGGGAGGCGAATTACAGCTGTTTGTGTTCCCTCTCGTGTTGTGCGCATTGATTTTATATCCCCTACTTGGATAGTTCCTTTGGTGAACTGTTCATCAATTGCTGCACATATCTCCTCTGCACATGTGACTTCGTCGATGTCCCGGCACTCGATAGTCTTTTCTTGGCTAAGCATTCGTACGTTCGCTGTACCTTGCAAGACGAGCTCAGCGCTGGTTCTTAGCTCGCTTGTGTGGGATGTAGCGTTTCCCTTCAGTTCCAGGAGCATTTCCCCCTTTGCAGTCTTTCGGATTTTGTTGACGCATTCCCCTAGCTGCTTCAACTCAGGTTTCACTTTTATCGACTTTAGCATATCGGCATACGACATATTCCCTGTTCTCGAGATGACTATGGCATCAGGACGCGGCGGTTTCCCCGTATCATCAGGACGCGGCGGTTTCCCCGTATCGGCGGTTTCCCCGTATCGGCGGTTTCCCCGTATCGGCGGTTTCCCCGTATGCGGAACATGTGTAATTTTAAACATATATGTGTAATTATAGCGCAGTTCACCAGTAGAAAATGTGTTAATTTTATACGTATAAGGCGTATTTTTCCTCATCATTTGTTGCATGTGAAAGTAATGGGTTCAAATTTTGTAGGTTTACTCAACCATGAACGAAATGAGTTTTATGGATAAAAGATATTTTTCATTTAGAACTTAAAAATTTAAGTTCTATACTTTTTGACACCCGTGTAATTTTATAAGTGCATAAGTCTTACACGTGCTTATTTGACTTAGTGTGTTGTATGCCTCATGTGTGTAAACCTTACTTTTGTGTATACCTACGATACACTTAAAGCGCGTATTAATTCCCAGTATCATTTTTGCTACACGCTTATGCCGCATAAATATTATATACGCTTAAAGTGCATTAAAAAAACACGAGTGCGTGTTAATATAGCATATCAAAATCTAGAACGTGTGTTTCTTTTATATATCAAAATAAATACACACTTAAAAATGTGTGTTATGTGTAAAATTACACACTAAAAGATAGGTTCACTTTGCAGTGTATACACTATATACTAAAAGATAGGTTCACTTTGCAGTGTATACACTGCAAAGTGAACCTATATTTTGGTGTATAATTTTACACACAACACTCATTTTTAAGTGTATATTTATTTAGATAAATAAAAAAAACACACATTCAAGATTTTGGCATGTTCTATTAACACGCATGCGTGTTTTTTTAAAGCACTTACAGTGTTTATACACGCAAAATTGTGTGTAAAATGTGTCTACTTGTGACTTGTAAACACATTTTACACACAATTTTGGGTGTATAAACACTGTAAGTGCTTTAAAAAAACACGCATGCGTGTTAATAGAACATGCCAAAATCTTGAATGTGTGTTTTTTTTATTTATCTAAATAAATATACACTTAAAAATGTGTGTTGTGTGTAAAATTACACACCAAAAGATAGGTTCACTTTGCAGTGTAGGGTATAAAAATAATCGACTATAACTTAAAGCATTAAAAAAATGCCATTTTTTATAGTCTTTTTTACAATCTATTCAAGGTATTCAATGATACCCGTGTATTTTGTGCCACGTGTGTACTTTCATAAGTGTGTTGTATGCCTTCTGTGTGTAAACCTTACTTTTGTGTATACTGTCGGTACACTTCAAGCGGGTATTCACTTTTAGTATCATTTTTGCTACAAGGTTATGCCGCATAAATATTATACGCGCCTAAAGTGCTTTAAAAAAACACACATGCGTATTAATATAGCTTGCCAAAATCTAGGACGTGTGTTTTTTTATTTACCAAAATAAATAAACACTTAAAAGCGTGTGTTGTGTATAAGATTACACACCAAAAGATAGGTTCACTTTGCAGTGTACATTGCAAGGTGAAATGTGTTATTCATACACACCTAAAGTGTGTAAAAATTGTAGACACATTTTACACGCAACTTTGTGTGTATAAACACTGCAAGTGCTTTGAAAAAACACGCATGCGTGTTAATAGAACCAGCCAAAATCATGAATGTGTGTTTTTTTTATTTATCAAAATAAATATACACTTAAAAATGTGTGTTGTGTGTAAATTTACACACCAAAAGATAGGTTCACTTTGCAGTGTACTGCAAAGTGTATACACAGGTTTCCTTTCATCGAAAAGCATTGTTAACAAAACATTTTCTAGATGGTATCGCGCTACACTGCAAAATGAACCTATCTTTTGGTGTGTAATTTTACACACAACACACATTTTTAAGTGTATATTTATTTTGATAAATAAAAAAAACACACATTCAAGATTTTGGCATGTTCTATTAACACGCATGCGTGTTTTTTAAAAGCACTTAAAGTGTTTATACACGCAAAGTTGTGTGTAAAATGTGTCTACAAGTATTACACACTTTAGGTGTGTATGAATAACACATTTCACTTTGCAGTGTATTTTTAACTAAAACTTTTATAAAAATTTATTAAAGAAACTATACTTGAAAATCCAACGCTATAATTAAAATCCCTAATTACCCGGTAGCTCAATCGCGAAGCGTGGGATCGGTGCCGACCCTCGCGGTATAGTAACCCCGGCCGAACGAAACACACGAAGAACTAAACTTTTCAAAACCTACTCTGAAATATACACGTATTTCATATACTGCAAATAACCGAACGCGAAATGGAAACGAAAACTCACTGACACACAAAACGGAAATCTGTCAAACGAGAGTATTTTATAAAAAAAAAATACTAATGACAAAAATCATGTTTTTATGTGCTCTTGATTTACGGGACCAGACCGATCGGACTGAAATCCCTCGCACGATTCTTTACAGAATCAATTCACCAGCTGGAATTCGATAAAATCGATGGTGGAAATAACACTAGCGCGGAAAAATACTCCCTTCGAAAATATCTCCTGCCTCAGCTCCACGATCCAACGATGGTCCTCAGGAACCACAAAAACACAATTTAAGAATCAAATTTAAAAATGAAAACCATAATCTTTTTTTTTAAAACACTACTCCAAATTTAAATTTAAATTAAAAAGAAATCGCAAGTCCACTAAAACAGTTCGCACTCTTTTCCCTGCCTAAAAAGAACTAAAAGAATCTTGTCTATATGAACGCATATATGGCGCTCACCATTTCCATTTCTCTAACATTCTGTCGCTAATGTATGCCGCGACAATGGGCGAAAAATGCATTGTTTTGTATAGTTTTGTTTACAATTTCTCGAAGATGTAGTGGTAAAAGTTGTGTTGACTTTATAAATTTATATAAAAGTGCACTGTCATTAACAACTTATCAACAAACTTTGACATCTTCTAAAAAAAATTTCAGACGCGATTCGTCGTCAATATTATTATTCGACAAAAAATACTAACTTTGACTTTTTTAAAGAAAGTTTCAGACTTCTGTGGCGAAACCCCGTTATACGTCAATCAGCTCCAATTGACAAAACCCCATAATTTGTTTGCCTTGTCGCACAGTGAAACTGATTTGATGGATATTTGAGAGAATTTTTGTTCATGTCTCTCGGCGCTAGGTTTTTGTTTTAGACAATTGACCCACCCTAATATATATGCACATCACAATTCTAGCAAGTACTCTTCCGAACTGTTGTTCGCATATACAGACTCATTAGGAGTGAAAGTAACTCAGAATACAGAGACTCAAATGTTTGCGGAATTCTATATTTCTCAATTTGATATCAAATATCATTCTCAGAGGTTCTTTTTATCAATTTGATATCAAATTTAGTTCTCAAATCTATAAAGATATATATATAAAGATATTGAAAAATATATTCAAATCCAATCTGAAATGTATTTAAAAAACAATAAGTTTTTAAAAAGTTATCTCTACTTATATATAGATACTCGATAAAAAAAAATATATATTTTTTCAGTTCGCGTGTTTAATTTGAAATCCACATTTGAAGTTAATTGTGTAATTAAGGCTGATTTGCATTCGTTGATACAGCGTATGAATTGTGACATATGAAAAGGAGATAGAAATATTTTGAATTGAAAAATATATTGGTATGAGTGAAACAGAGTTGTCAAATTTGAATGGGATTAACCACCTCTGTTAAGTGCATGAAATTATAGGTGGAGATATGATAAATACAACATGTTCGATCTTTCTGTATGAACCCTATCGTCTCCTATAAAAATATCATAACAATTTGGAAAAATTTTAAATGGTTTTTAAAATTTAAATTCTCGATAGCTAAATAGTTAATCGCCATTTACTCATTTCCAACAAAACTTCTGCAGCCATTGTTACAAGCGTCGCTCCTACGCCAAAACCAACTATTGCCAAAGCCAAAAAAAAATGTAATAGGGTTATTTTTCTCAAAAATGAATTCCTAAAAATGGCCATTTTGTTTCCATTCTCAGTCGCCTCGACTCTTGTCAAATCTAGAGCATCAAGCCTCTCATCCAGCCCTTCGAGGTGAAATTATTTAACTCGTCCAGCGAAACTCTGAAAACCATTACCACCCGCACGATGTATATTCTGCACATATATATTCTGTGAGGCCCGTGCACAGGAATTTCCTCTGGGGGGGGTGGGGAAGCTGGTTGGTGTTATACAAATATTAGAAAATAATATACATAAACTGCATACAAATATTCAACGATTTCGATGTGTAAACTATTGCAGCAATTTATACAAATGCAAAACATAAAGTTTCAGCTGCTTGATTTTTCAGTTTGGTTTGAAAATTGTTTTTATTTAGTTAAAAGCCAAAAAAGTAATATAAATGGCCGAGGTAAGTTGAAAATTAGGTATTAATGCGTTCAATTCAATTTATTTGTCATTCCAGGAAAAATAATATACACACACTATGGGATAGTTGTGTAATGCCGTATTTAAAAATAAGCAATGCGCACTGCAGGAACTTAATTTGATGAATAGCATTATTGATTTTTTATTACTTATTTAAGTAAAAAAATTGGTTTTCTTGAATTTAAATATTTTACCAAACATTTTCGTTACGCTAATTCTGGACAGATAAATGGTCAAATAATATAAGTTCAATTATATTACACTATGTAACAATATTACACTACTAGTAAATTTGCCCGTGCCATGCACGGGAAAAAAACACACTAATTTTAAAAAATTAAATGTTTACTAAATATATTTTAGATGCAAAAATATTTTCTATGTTTTCAAAATTTAAATGTAATTTTTTTTTATAGAAATTTGTGAAATATGTAATTTTTTATTAAATTTTGTAAAGAATAGAAATAAATTTTGTTTGATGATGTAATTGTGTAAAGTTGAACTGTTCCATTAAAAAAGAATTAAAAAAAAAGATTAAAAAAAAAAAAAAGAATATCAAGCAATGGATTCAAAAAGAAAATACGACCGGTGACGGGCTTGAACCCAAGACTGCCGCAGACAAAGCGGAAGCTCTACCCAACTGACCACAGCCAGCTATAAAATAAATTGAGCTAATGGCGATGTAGTTCATCAAGCTGTATGGTGAATGTGTATATACACACAAAAATATAGCTTTGATTTACCATTGCCACCTTTAAGGAAATAATATTACCAAAAGGCTAGCGTTGCCACCTAACAATGTTTTCACCTGTTACGGCTAAACATTATTTCCGATTGTCGATCATTTTTATTGCAAAGTGTTTTATTCATTGGATTTTTTCAATTTTTATTTTCGTATTATGTATTTTGACGTACTAAAACCGAATCTGAATCTTTTATTGTAGCAAAAATCAGCTTTCCAAGAAATAAATTTTTTTAAGTTTTGATTTCCCCTTTTACAATTTCTTTAGTGACTTCTAAGAAAGGTGTTCATTTTGTAGTATTTTTTTTCGGGAATTTTAATTTATAAATGATTCACATTTTTATTTGTTTTTATGAAATTTCTCTCCTTAAGCAAATATATTTTCGCATTTGCAAGAAACATTTTTGAGTAAGTTTCGCTGCGGTACTTCGCGTTGATGTGTGCGGACCTTAATGTTGTACTGGGAATATATGCAGTGTATAGGAAAGTGTATTATGAAAGTGTAATATGAAAATCTAATACACCACCGTAATAGGTGAAAATAGTGATAGGTGGCAAGAATAGTCTTGTGGCAGTGTTATTTTCTTAAAGGTGGCAGCTTTAGGTCGAAGCTATTTTTTTATATGTGAAATGATTTTTTTGTGTGTGTATATACATGAAAGCGTTTTGCATGCGGCTTGATGAAGTTAATCGATATTAGGTAAAGGCATTGTATGAGCATTAGTGGCTCTGGTGAGAAGGCGCTTAGTTCGCTACTTCATCTTACTTACAATCGCAGCGTTGTGGGTTCGATACCTCACCAGGGCGGCTAACATTTATAAGAAAAAATATATGTGTGGATATATTTGTAAGTGGCTCTGGTTGGTTCCTTCTCACGACCGCAGCGTCGTGTGGACAAACCACCAGAATAGCTAACATTAAAAAAAAAAAAGGTTAACAACTTAAAAAAATTTTTTAAGTGGAGTTGTAAATTTTGAATCGGTTAGCGTTAGGGACAGACAGACAGACAGACAGACAGACAGACAGACCTGGACAAATATATATATTAATGGTCTTGGTCTGGGGGCGGGAAAATTCCTTCAATTGGTAAAAGTATTAGGTTAGTATAGTAAATCCTCCAAAGGTTTTGGAGCTGTGTGGGTACTAGGGCTTTCGATCCCGAAGGCTTTTCGCAATACCGGGATTTTCGGGACTGAAAATTTCAATCCCAGGGATTTAATACTTTTACAAGCAAAATGCATTTTAAAAAAATAAAAAAAAGTTTTTTATATGTTTTATTGGAAAACGGATAGTTTTAGCGTAAATAAATAAACATAAACATTTGAGTCCGGGATCCCGGGATTCAAAAATGCATTTTTTATGCATTGTTTAAGATATTTTTGACGTTTTTCCACAAAAATATTCCTTGCATTTACTTTCAATCTAATTGGTAAATCAAAAAAACCCACTTTTGTAGATTTAGTGCTACAAACACACAAAAATTTACAACATTTTTGTCAAAAACGGTTAACAAACAATTTTTATCGATCTGAATAAAATTTTTTTAATTTAAACCATTTTTTTTTTTACAAAAAAGATATATGTTAAAATTATTTTGTTAACCGTATATTGAAAACTTTACGAATTGGATAAATGGTTTTGTGTGTGTTTTACTTTTGAATGGACATCAAATTCAATAGTTTTAAACAACAATTGGTGTCAAATACACCGCTATAATACTAAAACTACTGAAAGTAATGCGTGGTTTTCATTATGTCAAAGTTATGGCAATTGTTGTCATTTCGTTGTCAATTTAACGAAAAATATCGAAAAATGAATATGAGGTGACGTCACCGTTTGTCATATACGTTTTGTATTTGCCAACATGCTGGCAAATTTATTTGCATATAGCACGGGCCAGCAAATTCAGCACTTTGCTGAATCGTTGTCAGTTTGTGATGCCATTGATTATGACATAATGAAAACCAGGCTTAAGTTTTTCGTTTTTAGCATGTAATGAAGCTGGCAAAAATAATTTGTTCGATCAATCTAATTTAAAAAGAATTATTTTTTCTTGGACTATATTTATTTAAATATTATTTGTTTTGTTTAATGTAATATTTATTAAATATGTTTTCTTTGTCGAATTAAACTTAAAATATTGTTGCAACAATTTGTTCTTTAATTTTATATTAACTATTGAATTTAATTGGAAAATGCCGAACAAATCCCGAGATCCCGGGATTGTAATTTCAAATCCCGAAATTACGGGATTTTCAAAAACACTTCGGGATTGAATGCCTTAGTGGGTACAGTCCTGTTCTAGGACATATATAATTTTGTCCGAATTTTTATGAAATGACGACAATAAAATCCGTTATTTCATTCTAAAGTTATAACTATTTCAATATCAAACTTTGAGGGGGGCTGAGACCCCCAGGGGGGATTGTGGTCTTAGATTTTTTTTGGGAATCGGTATATATCGCTAGGCTGATAATAATTAGGGTATTAAAGTCGTCAATTCATACAAAGTTTGACAAAATTATACGAAGGATTTTTTGTCCTAGAGAGTGGTGCCAGACTAGGGCTTTCGATCCCGTAGGGATCCCGGGATTTTCGGGACAGAAAATTGCAATCCCGGGATCCCGGGATTTTTCGGGATTTAATACTTTTACAAGCAAAATGCATTTTTAAAAAACAAAAAAAAGGTTTTTTATATGTTTTATTGGAAAACTGATACGCTATCTGTTTAGAAAACTGATAGCGTAAATAAATAAACATAAACATTAATTTCAATTTATTAAATTAATTTTTTTTTTTTTAGTATTTGAGTTTTCGTTTTTTTAGGAAAGACACAATTCAATTCAAAATATGCTTAAGTAAGGTTTCTGAAATTACTTTTGTATCAGTTTTCAGTTTTACTTAAATATTTTTATTAAGTAATTCATTTTTGTGCGTTCGCTAAGACTGAAAATACCAATTTTCTTCTGAAATAAATATAAATTTATTTTTTCTTCGTAATTTTTTTAATAAATTAAAATTTTTGAAGTTTTGAGTTTTCTATTTTTTCATTTTGGGTTTGTCCAAATGTTGTCAAAAACTATTTTTCTGCTTAGACGATTTTTTTTATATTTTATGAGCGATGAAAAGTTGTATTTTTCTTGTATTAAACTTTTTTTATGGACTAATTTATTTAAAATGTAGTCCCGAAATTCCCGGGATTTAGGATAAAATAGATACATATTATATACAGTGGCGGACAGATAATTAGGTCAGCCTTTTTAGTAATTTTGAACGACTACCAAAATTTTAAGAATATCAAATTGATTACTATTGAAAAGGTCTATTGGACCCCATTCTATGATGACTACCAGGACACTTATCAAGAAAATCCTAGTTGAAAACTGACCTACTTTTCTAACTTTTTTCCTGGGAGCCTATACAAATTTTTTTTTGATGCAAAAATGTGCGTTTTTTAAAAACAAATTACTTTGCTAAAGAAACTTTTGTGATCAGAAATGCTCCTGAATTTGCAGAATTTTTTTAACAACATTATTTTTTTAAAAAACTTTTAGATTTAAAAAAATTGGTCGATAAAATTTTTTTTTACAAAATAAATCTTAAAACATTGCCAAACTTTCAAGAATTAAAAAAAAAAGTAGTTATAAACAATAATATCTTAAATTAGGTAATTTTGCTAGGGTTGTGACGAGTGTTACCATATGGTAACGGCCAGGGCTGGGCAAACGGTAAGCGGTCCAAAAAAAAAAAGTTAGAAATTCGTTTCTTAGGCCTTTTCTAGGTATTCCTGAAAAAATCTTGAAAAAATTCCGTAAATTTCGCTCTCGTCATTAATGGGTTAAATTTGATTGCGATTTTTTTGAATTTTGTCCGTTTATTAGAGATTTATCGATCAAAATAGCTTTAAATATAGTGTCCGCGTCTGGTTATTAGAGCGTCCGGTTATTGGAATGATATTTGTATGGAAAAATAATGAAAAAGCAGTGTCCATGAAATTTGTCCGGTTATTAAAGCTGTCCGGTTATAAGGACTGTCCATACAGAGGAATTTCACTGTACCATGAAACTGCTTGGTTAGGGTTTGAAGATGTTCCAGTTCTGCAATATAACAGAAAACAGTTTTACTTTTTGGGACCGTGGGTTCAAATCTCAGTCGCAGGAATTTTTTTGTTTCCTTTTTTAAACATTACTTTTTTTGGGGGGTCGCTGGTCACGAATCCGAGGTCCGTTTTGCTGCGCTACCTCTAGATTTCTTGAAATCGATACCCAGTACCTCAAAAATGCAACAAAACTAAAATCGGCAAATGCAAATAGTTTTTGTTTGTAAAAATAAAAAAAAACTAGTAAGAGAATTATCTTCGGTCTGACATACCCTCCACATTCGAGTACGATACGTTCTGAGACCATGTGTGTAGTAATAAGTTATCATTCACACCCTATACATACATATATTAGTTAATAAGTTATCATTCACACTCTGTATTTATATTAGTTAATAAGCTGATGTCTGCAGAATGTAAGCAGGCGATGGATCTGCAGCAAAATAGAAAAGGCCGGACTGACAACGAAGAAGCGTTGTCAGCGAGATAATAAAATAGACAGTGAGAAAGTAAAGACGTGTTTTCTTGGCAATCCTTGACTGTAATTTCTCAGAACATTAAAGATCAAAAACACAAAGGCATTAATATATATATTTGTCCAGGTCTGTCTGTCTGTCTTTCTGTCTGTCCATCTGTCTGTCTATCTGTCTGTCTGTCTGTCCCTAACGCTAACCGATTCAAAATTTACAACTTCACTTAAAAAAAATGTTTAAGTTGTCAACCTTTTTTTTTTTAAATGCTTGCCTTTCTGGTGGTTTGTTCACACGACGCTGCGGTTGTGAGAAGGAACCTGAATCACTTACAATATATTTACACATATATTTTTTTTTATAAAAGTTAGCCGCCCTGGTGAGGAATCGACCCCACAACGCGGCGATTGTAAGTAAGATGAAGTAGCCAACCAAACGCTTACTCACCAAAGCCACTTTGACTTATACAATACCTTTAGCAAATATCGATTAACTTCAGCAAGCTGTATGCAAAACGCTTTCATGTATATACACTAGGGCTTTCAATCCCGAAGGCTTTTCGCAATCCCGGGATTTTCGGGACTGAAAATCGCAATCCCGGGATCCCGGGATTTTTCGGGATTTGATATTTTCACAAGCAAAATGCATTTTAACAAAATAAAAAAATGTTTTTTATAGGTTTTATTGCAAAACTGATAGTTTTAGCTTAAATAAATAAACATAAACATTAATTTCAATTTATTAAAGGTACAAATTAATGCATTTTTTTATTTTCAGTATCCCATCCAATTCAAAATATGCTTGAATAATTACTGAAATTACTTTTGCATCAGTTTTCAGTTTTACTTAATTATTTTTATTAAGAAATTCTTTTTTGTGCGTTCGCTAAGACTGAAAATAACAATTTTCTTCTGAAATAAATATAAATTTATTTTTTCTTAAAGAAAAAATTTCAAGCACAAACAATTGTATATGTAATTTTTTTTAATAAATTAAAAATTTTTAAGTTTTGTGTTTTCTAACTAACTTTTTTTTCATTTTGGGGTTGTCTAAATGTCGTCAAAAACTATTTTTCTGCTTAGACGATTTTTTTTATATTTTATGAGCGATGAAAAGTTGTATTTTTCTAGTATTAAACTTAATTTATTTAAAATGTAGTCCCGAAAATCCCGGGATTTAGGAAAAAATATCCCGGGATTTTCGGGACTAAAAATGGACCGGGATCCCGGGATCGAAAGCCCTATGCCAGACGTACTGTTTTTTTTTATAAAAATAATTTATTCAAAACACACAAAACAGTACGCGAAAGTGCTTTTTTTGTAATGGAGTGTCGGGTAATTTGGCATGTCGGGTAATGTGGCAGTAGAGCTTTTCTCCATGTTGTTGTTGGAATTTTTGACGAATGAATGACGAAAGTTGTTGTTTTACTCAAGCTTTACTTTCTGTAAAAATCGACTCGATCGCACGAGTAAATTATTATGTCTCTAGTTATTTTATGCCAAATAAAAACTCACTCTTTGGTTGCTGAGTTAATACTAATTTTATTCTACAAACCTCAGAAAAAGGTACATTTTTCTTGTAGGTGACTTTAATGTATTATGCTGATTATGCACTACAAGAATTAGAAGAAGAAGAATTAGAATAATCTGCGGCGAGCTTTTTCATACACTTCCACATAAGCTAGAGAGCTGACAATGCATTTTATTAAATTTTGGGGTCCATCAGAGACGTAGGGGGCCGTGGGGGGACTCAAACCCCTTTTTTTTAAACAAGGCATAACTTCCAATTCCTTCAAGCTACAATGATGAAGGTAGGTGGGTTCTTATAGACAAAATGAAATTTTATACCCTTTGGAAAGGGGGGTGTGGTGGCAAAGGGGAGCGGGATGGAGCCAATTTAAAGTTCTAACTTTCGTATTTTTTAAGCTACAGGGCTGAAAGAGTAAAAAAAGGGGAAAAAATGGGCGAAAAAGGGGGGAGAAAAAAATGTTGATTTAAAAATAAGGCTTTTTGGCGACTTCAAAATCTGCAATGATATTAGGAAGAAAGTAGCCAAAAACCCTTAATTTCAAATCGAAAATTAATTTAAAGGAAATTTATTTTCTGCTTTTTGGTCGGTCAAAGGGGTATATTCAAAAAACTTGTTTTTTACTCTTTTTTTATTAAGATATCGGAAATATCTTTAATAACGGTTTTCGAATTTACTTCGTAGTGATATCAATTAATCCAACGAAAACAACAACAAAATATATGTTTTTTTAAATAAATAAATTTACCCACTGTTGTTTTGGTAATTTGGCACTTTTTTGTAGGCTAAATTGTCATTTTATTCATTATTGCCATTTTAAAGTTTTTTATGCATTATTAGTATCTATGGCGTTGGTTTTGAAGAAATTTGCGATAAGGATGTGATCAAATTGCTAAAACCAATCAATAATAAACAGATTTGGTTTTTTTGTCCAATATTATAAATTTATATTAAACAAATGATAAATATCTTATTTGGGTTTTTATACTAATAATGTCTTTTTAACGTATTTTTTTTTATTAGTACCATTTTACTTGCATAGTCGGGTAATCTGTCACTTTTTGGACATTTACAAAATGACTTGTTTCGACCTGAAGACGAACTTGTATAGGAAAACCGCCTATGGTGGAAAGGCAAATACCTAACCTTTAAAATGGTTTCGATTTTAGCAGACAAAATACGAAACTAGTGCCAAAATACCCGACACTCCCTTACTGTTTTTTTTTAATATTTTTTTGTATAGACAAACAAATTTTTTGCTTTAGTCACTCTGAAAACAACTAGCTAACATATTATTAAAAATAGAGTATGGATTTACTTTTTGATGCGTCTGTTCCGGTAAAACCTTTTTCTGAAAGCGTAAAAAAAGAAAAACCAGTTTAAGAGTTTCCAAAAAGTGGTACATTTTCGAACATTGAGAAATTATGCAAATTTATTTTTTCCATAGTGCATCCAAATGTCTCCATTGAAAGAATATTTAGTCTTATATTTTCATTTAAAAAAATAATATAAAATCTTTGTAAAAGAAAGTTTAGTGATCAAAATTTTCTACGAATTTTGAGTATTTTTTAAAAACTTGAATTTTGCTCAAAAATTACAAAATGACAAAAAATTTGATAATTTTCATACAAATTTACAAAAAACCAAATGTTTAAAAAAAGTCTCAAAATTCAGGGAAGGTATTGGTTTGGCGTTATAAATGATACCAATATCTATATAATAAAATTTGAGGAAACTACAAATATATAACGATTTTTAGTGTACGATTTGAAATGACACTCACTGTAAAAAAAAATTAAGAGAAAACATACACAAATTTTATTTCGGCTGCATATGCAAAGAAAGCGAAAAAAGTGTTGCTTTTTTGAGTACATTGGACAGAAAATATTCCCAACCCGCAAATGTTGAAAAAAATAAAATGGCTACCCAGAGTAAATGAAAATTTGAACAGTATTTTCATATATTCCCAGTACAACATTAAGGTCCGGACACATCAACGAGAAGTACCGCAGCCGCAGCGAAACTTACTCAAAAATGTTTCTAACAAATGCGAAAATATATTTGTTTAAGGTGAGAAATTTCATAAAAACAAATAAAAATGTGAATCATTTATAAATTAAAATTCCCGAAAAAAATACTACAAAATGAACACCTTTCTTAGAAATCACTCAAGAAATTGTAAAAGGGGAAATCAAAACTTAAAAAAATGTATTTCTCGGAAAGCAGATTACTGCTTCGGTTTTAGTACTTCAAAATACATAATACGAAAATAAAAATTTAAAAAATCCATTGAATAAAACGCTTTGCAATAAAAATAATCGACAATCGGAAATAATGTTTAGCCGTAACAGCTGAAAACATTGTTAGGTGGCAACGCTAGCCTTTTGGTAGTATTATTTCCTTAAAGGTGGCAATGGTAAATCAAAGCTATATTTTTGTGTGTATATACACATTCACCATACAGCTTGATGAACTATATCGCCGTTAGCTCAATTTATTTTATAGCTGGCTGTGAGCTTCGTCCTATGACTGCGGCAGTCATAGGTTCAAGCCCGTCACCGGTCGTATTTTTTTTTTTGAATCCATTGCTTGATATTCTTTTTTTAATCTTTCTTTATTTATCCTTTTTTAATGTAACAGTTCAACTTTACACAATTACATCATCAAACAAAATTTCTTTCTATTCTTTACAAAATTTAATAAAAGTTCACATATTTCACAAATGATTTTCATATGTATATATAAATTATGGAGTTCACCATACGGCTTGGTTTACCTAACCGCCATTAGCTGAAATTATTTTATAGCTGGCCGTGGTCAGTTGGGTAGAGCTTCCGCTTTGTCTGCGGCAGTCTTGGGTTCAAGCCCGTCACCGTTCGTCTTTTTTTTTTTTGAATCCATTGCTTGATATTCTTTTTTCTTTTTTTAATCTTTCTTTTTTAATTCTTTTTTAATGTAACAGTTCAACTTTACACAATTACATCATCAAACAAAATTTCTTTCTATTCTTTACAAAATTTAATACAAAATTACATATTTCACAAATTTCTATAAAAAAAAATTACATTTAAATTTTAAAAACATAGAAAATATTTTTGCATCTATATTTAGTAAACATTTAACTTTTTCAAATTAGCAAATTTACTAGTATTAAATAATAATAATAAACGAATGAAGTTTGGTTAAGAACAAATATCACAGGCCATGGAGTTTTTTACACTACCACTGAACCTTTAGTGGTAGTGGAGTTTTTTTTCGCTACCACTGAACCATTAGTGGAGTTTTGAACATTCAGTACCCTACTGGGAAACATTCAGTACCCTACTGGGAAACGAACCGGTCCGGGACAGTCACGTAGCAGATCCCCTACGGGCAGGGACCGGTCCCAGAAATGTCACCTTTATATGAAAGCAACCGGTGACTTTAACGTTGCGTTGTCATGAGAGAAGGTAATTTGCCAGAAAATAGGCACTTGGAGACTGTCCCAGGGCTGTCCTAAGGGAACTTATAAAAGGCAATTGCCACCGTATAGACACTTGGGGACTGTCTCAGGAATGAGTTGAGAGACTGTACTGGGGATCAATTGCCATAATTTCACCTTATTTGAATGCATCCACTGGTTGTGTTTTGGTTGCAATCGCAATCTTGTCGAAACTGTACTATCTGAAAATACAAATTTGTACAAAAATATGAAATTGTAAAATTGTAAGTAAAAATTACAAAATAAAAAATTTTAAATCTGTAATAAAAAAGAAATAAAAAAGAGTAAAAACAAGTTTTTAAAATATAACCCTTTAACCGACTAAATAGCAGAAAATAGATTTCCTTTAAATTAATTTCCGCAATTTCGATTTAAAATTAAGGGTTTTTGGCTACTTTGTTCCTAATATCTGTTGAAGTTAAGTTAGTTTTTGCAACTCACATTTTGAACCTCAATGGCATCACTGCCTCACTAAAATGTCATTACTTATTGTTCTTTGTCTTTGTGCATTTTTAGTTACTCCTTCTCTGCTTTTTTGTACTTTACATTTTCGAAGTCTTTGAAGAAGTAAGACGTTTTTTTTTTTTTTTTTTAATAATAATTTTATTTAATTGAATCACCTAACAATTATTTTTCAAAAATTCAGAAATTCAGCTTGTTATTATAATATTCAGATTAAAACTATTTGCCCTATATCCATTGATTTATGGGGAATATATTAGTTTCGTTTGAGACGTGAGGGATTCAGAGGTCTCAGTAAATTTCTAGCTAGAATGTTTGGGTGAAACATGAGCTTCTGCTTGAACTTCGAGGTAAGTTCCGGAATTTCGTGTTTTACTGCAGGTATATTCAGGTCTCTGTGGAGGTTAGTATATTTTATATACCAAGGGGCTCTGGCAATTTGTCTCAGGATTTTAGATTAGTCTCTGTGGAGTTTTTCCACGATCGAGGGAGAGGCAGTGCCCCGAGTTCAATTCCACATGTCCATATGGGTTTTATTATACTTTTGTATATTTGGACTTTGTATGTGAGATTTAGCTTTGATGCCCTTGAGATTAGCCAATTTAGTTCCAATTGCTTTAATTTGATCAGAGTGATTTTGGATTCAATATGTTTATCCCCTGAGGCCTCGTACTCTGATCATAGAATAATAGAATTCGAAATAGATATACCAAAGAATACATTACCCCCATATATAAACCCAAGAAAGGCGGACTGGGACTCTTTTGTAAGTGAGGTAGGGAATGGAATACATACACTGCAGGCACAAAATCTGACATCAGCGCATGAGATAGACAATTCTGCCAGGTCGCTAGGGCTTCTCCTTAGTAAGGCGTATTGTAAGGCATGTCCGTTAAGGACAGCCAAGGTAAATAAATCAGCACCGTGGTGGACAGAGGAGCTTAGGGTCTTAAGAAGCGCCGCACGCAAGCTCTTTAATAAGGCTATGAGAACCAATGTATCCACTGACTGGGACGACTACAAAACGAGTACAAGGAAATTCAAAACCGCTACAAGGAACGCCAAGTGAACGTCTTGGCAGGATTTCTGTAATAGTTTGGAACATTCCTCTGACTCAGCAAGGCTAAGAAAACTTCTCTCGAAAGCACCAGCCATACCTGGATGACCTTGTGACATATCCTCGGCACAGCATGCATACACGAAAGGGAGGGGTGTGGAGACGGCGCTGCATTGCGTCGTCAGCGCCATTGAAAAGAATCTTTCTTATAAAGAGTACACTTTAGCTGCATTCTTAGACATTGAGGGCGCATTCAACAATGTCAACGTAAGTGCGGTTAGTAGGGCGCTAACACACGCGAATATCGAGCCTGCCCTAACAGACTGGATCGTTAGTGTTAAGCCAGCGGAAAATCAGAACGGAACTTGGGAACACGAACATGGAGGCGACTGCCTCTCGGGGTACCCCGCAGGGCGGTGTCATCTCACCACTTCTGTGGAACTTGGTACTAAATGAAATACTGATTGAATTTGAGAAGAGCGGGATAAAGGTGACCGCACACGCGGACGATGTTGTACTACTAGCAACGGGTAAATTCCTCCCGACCATCAGCGATATAATAGAAGTAGCACTGAAACAACTGAGCGACTGGACTAAGAAATGTGGACTGGGGGTTAACCCCCAAAAAACCGAACTTGTCCTATTCACGAACAAACGAACGATTCCACAATTCAGACCACCATCTATCTGGGTCTCGTTTTAGACAGGAAACTGAACTGGAAATTAAACATAGAAGAAAGGGTTAGGAAAGCGTCAATTGCCTTTTACACCTGTAGTAGAATTTTTGGACGAAGGTGGGGCTCACGCTCCAAAATCATCTCATGGATGTATACAGCCATCGTTAGACCAATACTGACCAACGGTTGTCTCGTGTGGTGGAAATCAGCCAGCAAGACCACTAATCTGAAAGCAATGACAAAAGTACAAAGAATAGCATGTATAGGAATATCTAGTGCGATGAAATCTTCACCGACGGCAGGACTCGAGACAATTCTTAATTTTCTGCCTCTAGACCTATATACACAAGAATATGCAGCAAAAAGTGCCTTAAGAATAAGCCAGACAGAAACCTGGCATAGAAACTCGACGGGGCACTCAGACATAATGCAACGACATCTTGGGATCGACATCAGCTCTGACTACCTGCTGCCATACCCAGACTTCAATATTCCCTTCTCCAGTCACTTTCCCGCCAGGAAAGAGTGGGAGGGACATGACCTATCAAGAAACGTACCCATATCAGTCTTCACTGATGGGTCCAAAATTAACATTGGTACCTGTGCGGGTTACACCTGCGAAAAATTAGGGATCACGGGATACATCCGTCTGCCAGACAACAGCAGTGTCTTCCAAGCGGAGATACTGGCAGTGGCGGAGGCGGCCAAGGCGACCTCAATGGTGGAGATACCACACGATGATATCACCTTTTTCATTGATAGCCAGGCAGCAATAAAAGCGTTATCTGCCGTCTACATCAAGTCAAAGCTTGTCAGGCGCTGTCGCGAAGAGCTGCAGGTTCTTGGCTCACAGTATCGCGTTAGGCTGCATGAGGCAATTCCTGGAAATGAAGCAGCCGACGAATTGGCTCGGAAAGGGTCGGCAATTAGTGCTGACCTAGCGGACCGTTCTGTAAAAATCCCACTCTGTAGTATTAGGGAACGACTAGAAAAACAGTTTGCGCGGCAGGCCAACATTAGATGGAGACAACTCTCCACCTGTGAGACCTCTCGCAAACTATGGCCACAACGCAATGAGGGACGTACGGTCAAGCTCCTGCAGTTTGATAGGAAATCCATATCTGTCCTCATGGGCACATTAACGGGTCACAACCTTTTAGGAGCTCATGCTAGGAGACTTGGTCTTACCCAAAATGACGTTTGTAGGGGCTGTGGGGACGAGGAAGTCGAGGAAGATACCCACCACTTCCTCTGTCGATGTCCAAGTCTACAACATCTCAGGCGTAGAACCCTTGGGGAATACTTTTTCGATGACCTGGCGGAGTTATCTGATAAACCCCTTCGTGATATGCTCGTCTTTGTAAGAAACTCTGGGTGGTTGGATTACCAACTTATGGTTTGACGAGTGTGGGCCTATCCCACCTCTTAAAGTACGGGCATCACAATGGGTCAACTTTTTTGGCCTAAGTGTGATGGCACTTGAGTATTTATGCCCCAATGGTGCCATCTACCCTCTAACCTAACCTAACCTATGCCATGTGAGTCGGCGATCGAGAAGCATTCCAAGATACTTGGTTTCGGAACTTTCTGGGACGACTTGGCCGTTTATCTTCAGAGCAGGATACGTGCCCCTTCTTAGAGTGAAGGTTAAGTGACTGCTTTTGGATTCATTGACCTTGATTTTCCATCGATGTAGCCAATTACTTAGAGTGTCCAAGTGTTTTTGCACGTATAGAGATGCCATGTCTGGGTTTGAGTGAGAGCACATGATAGCAGTGTCATCAGCAAAAGTCGATAAGAGAGTTCTATCACTTTTGGGCATATCTGCAGTATAGAGAATATATAGCAGGGGCGCGAGGTACTCCGGCCAGTATTTCGTATTTTCGGGAGACAAAGCTTTTGTATTTTACTACAAATTTTCTATTCGTGAGGTAGTTTTTGAGTAGACAGTGCATATTAGGTTAGGTTAGAGGGTAGATGGCACCATTGGAGCATAAATACTCCACTGCCAGTGCATATTAGCGGGAAGAATATGCTGAAGTTTGTAAATAAGTCCTTCGTGCCAGACTTTATCGAAGGCCTGGGTGATATCGAGTAAAACAGCGGAGCAATACTGTTTATTTTCGAAAGTGCCTTTTATTGAGTCAACAATGCGGTGCACTTGCTCAATAGTGCCATGCTTTTCGCGGAAGACAAACTGGTGATCGGGAATCAATTGTTTTTCTAGAATATTCGGTAGAATCAATTTTATTAAAAGTTTTTCGAAAAGTTTCGATATTACAGAGAGCAAACTTATAGGCCGGTATGACGTCACATTACTGGGATCTTTTCCAGGTTTGGGAATCATTGTAACTTGAGATAGTTTCCAATCATCTGGGTAGTGACATGTTCTGAGAATCGCGTTAAATATGTGCAATAAGTGGGATATTGCAACTGTTGGCAGTTCTTTTATCATTGTTGGCGTTATCAAGTCCGGTCCTGGTGCTTTTTAGGGTCCAAGCGTTTTTTTTAATCGCGATTGTACAATAGGTATTATATGGGATTAATGTTGGTATTGGGATATCACCAGCTATCGTGTTCGGGGTGAACACGGTTTTTAGGTGGTTGGCAAAAGCTACACCCTTTTCTGCATCGCTTCTGGCCCAGTTTCCATTTTTTCATATTTTTTGCAGCTCGCCAGAGCGAGTAGTTTGTTGATTTTGTGGGTGCGAGATGTTCAACAAATTGCTGGAAGTCTCTTTCGGATTTCCTCTCAAGCTGCTTTTTTAGAATTCGAGAGACATCATTAAGCTGTTTTTTCAGATTTGGGAATCTGTTGTTTTGCCAATCGCGACGTATTTTCCTTTTATTTTTTATTAACTGCTCTATGTCCTTTGGAGTACACTTTGCATAGCTGCGAGTTGAGCTTTTTGGGATTTGGGCGGGAGTGGCCGCTGCAGCTGCTTGGGAAAGCAAGAGTGTGAAATTACTAACAGCTGTGTGTATTTCAACTTTCGTTTTTAGTGACACATTAGGGATAATGTGGGATATTTGAGCCAGTTTGTGAGTTTGCTGGTCAGTTTATCTGGTGGATTGGCCTCAGAACTTGGCGCATACTTTATTGTGATAATAGTAGGCGTATGGTCTGATGAGAGATCTAGAGAGGGCAGGCTCCTGTTCAACAGGAGCCTGCCCTTTGGCGATATAAGGCGAGAAACCCAATATGTATGTTTGGCGTAGAAATCGCCGGCAACGAGATACTTTTGTCCAAGAGAATGGAAAATGTCTGGAATTGTTGCTCAGATATTTTGTGTCTGGGCGGGCAGTATATAGCTGTTAATGTTAGGCCTTTTAAGTATTCATCGAGAGAAATAATTGTCGCTTGAATATATTCTGTGCAATAATTCTGGAGAGCGTAATGTTTTATACGACTTTTAATGAGAATGGCGGTTCCACCTCTAGCGTTTCCGCTTGGATGCTTTGTGTCATAGAGTCTGTATCCTGGTAAATTGAAAAAGGGTTTTTCAGTGAAGTGTGTTTCAGAAATTAGCATAACGTCTATGCTGGACTCTTTCAAGAACTCGAGAAGTTCTAGTTTGTGATGACACAGGCCGTTTGCATTCTAGAATGATATTTTTAAACCATTCATGGCTTAGACATGAGATGTTGTAGTAAAAGACTTTGATTCTTTATCATTTCTTGCATCATATTTTGCATACCACACTGCAAAGTGAAATGCGTTGTTCATACACACCTAAAGTGTGTGAAACCTTGTAGACACATTTTACACACAAATTCGCGAGTATTTATAAGTAACAAGTGTATTAGTTTAACACATTTAATATGTATATTTATAGCGCACCGTAACGTAAAAATAGCGCAATAGAGCAAAGAACAATGGGTAATTTTAATCGTGTAATATGTAGCGCACGAAAACGTATTCTACACTGCAAAGTGAACCTATCTTTTGGTGTGTAATTTTACACACAACACACATTTTTAAGTGTATATTTATTTAGATAAATAAAAAAAACACACATTCAAGATTTTGGAATGTTCTATTAACACGCATGCGTGTTTTTTTAAAGCACTTACAGTGTTTATACACGCAAAATTGTGTGTAAAATGTGTCTACAAGTCACAAGTCACTGACGTGTGCGGGCCGATAAATACAAATTCAAGAGAGCGCTAATCGTTCGTTGGTCGAGATGGCGCGAAGCATGCTGGTACATTGTGGATTGGATGAATCTTTTTCGGCGGATGCAGTGGGTACTGCAGTATATCTTCGCAATCGAGCAGCAACAAAAAGCCTCATCAATAAGACTCCGTATGAAGCATACACTGGGAAGAAGCCAACGGTTGCACATCTGAAGGTATTTTGTTCGTTGGCCATCCCAATCGATAAAACGCAAAAGAAGAAGTTTCGGCCATAAGGAAGAGAGCTGATTATGGTTACTCGGATACTGCAAGGTGGTACATACATTCAAGGCGTATCGCTTGATAGACCCTGAGACGAAAAAAATCATCACCTGCAGAGGCGTGATTTTTACGGAGAATTCGTCGATGCGAATGAAGAGCAGTGCTGAAACAATCGCTCCTATAACGACTGATGATATAATTAGTCAACCAGCTGCAGGCACAAGGGGAAGTTTTGTAAAAAAAAAATTTTATATCGAAATTTTTTTACGTTTAAAATTTTTTTTTTTATTTATTAATTTTACAAGGTAAGTAATATACATACATATATGTGCCGATAAAAATTCATAGAAACAGACACAGTTTTAAAAGCATTTTGATTTTGGCAGATTTGCATACAATACAAACAAAAAATATTCTTCGCAGAAGAAATTTAGAAAAAAATTAACAAAAGCAAAAACAAACTAATGTAAAACAATATAAAAACTAAAATCAAGTAAGCAACAACAACCGTCTTGGTTTTTTTGCAAATTCCCGGGAGCGTAACAATATCCCAAAAAAAAAAATACCCAAACACAAAATCCCCAACCTTAAAAAATTTCCCAAAAAAAAATTCCCAAAATGAAAATCTCCCAAAACATAATCCACAAAAGCAAAAGCCCCAAAAACAAAGTCCCCAAAAACAAAATCCCAAACTTCCAATCATCTGTTTGTCGCTAGTTTACTTACCACCCAGATCGTAAACAAATGTATACCATTATCTTGTGTATTCATTCATTGTAGTTGTCTTACGTGCTTACACATGTAATATTAGTTCATATTACGTTGCTTCCAAGTGAATATTGTGGTATTAATCTTGTTTTTTTTTTGGTAATATAATGGAAGTTGTTATTGAGAAGTCCAATAAAGGCAATGAAAAATTATCTATGGATTGATATGCTTACCATTTGCAATTTTTGTTTATAAAAAATGTTTTGTTAAACTATTATAAAAAAATGTGTTTAATTTGGGATGACAGCTAATATTTTCAATATTTTATAAACCGGCTCAAAACTATTGCACACCTGTTAACAGATTTTACAAATAAATGTAGAACGAGCCAGGGTTGTTATACAAAGTGTATACAAAGAAATTATCTGAATACATTTTCAAGTAAAGGTTTTTACAATGAATTTATATTTTAAAACAAATAATATTTTTGAAATATGATATATTTCTTGATAAAAAAGGTTTTTTTTTAATCTAAAAGGGGGGGGGGTATGGAAAACTGCAAATCGCTAGCAACACCTTTGCCTCCGGGATTTCAAGTTAACTGCGTAGATGAGAGCTGCCAACGAGTAGACCAAACAGAGTATCAGTCGTTAATTGGTGCACTGATGTATCTGGCCATTTCTACGCTGCCTAATATAATTCATTCAGTTAACAAACTCTTGCAACGAAATGTTGATCCACATACTGAACACAGAGCGGCTGCGAAACATATCTTGCGGTACTTTAAGGGATCATCCGATTTAAAAATCAAATACTACAAGACTGGCGACTCCATGGAGTGTTTCGTTGATGCTGACTGGGAGACGCTACTGTTCGAAAATCTTATGCTGGTTGTGCGTTCGTCGCAGCAGGAAGTGTCTTTTCGTAGAGTCCAAAAAGCAGAACCTCGTCGCACTCAGCAGCACAGAGGCAGAATACGTGCCACTTTCCAGGGCTGCGAAAGAAGCGGTTTACGTAAAAAAGTTGTTGAATGAAATGGAGTTTCACAACACAAAGGAAATGGTCATCAATAGCGATAATCAAAGTGCCCAATATTTGGTAATGAATCCAGTTTATCACGCACGAAGCAAACACATTAATATAAAATATCATCACATTCGTTATTTACATATATAAAAATAATTAAATAATTTTGAACTATGTATCTACAGTCGAAATGTTATCTGATATTTTGACAAAGAAGTTGCATAAGCAATGTTTTTGCAATAATGAATTAAAATAAAATTTGTGTTGAGAAGGAATGTTGAAGTTAAGTTAGTTTTTGCAACTCACATTTTGAGCCTCAATGGCATCACTGCCTCACTCAAATGTCATTACTTATTGTTCTTTGTCTTTGTGCATTTTTAGTTACTCCTTCTCTGCTTTTTTGTACTTTACATTTTCTAAGTCTTGAATAAACTTGTTAGAAGTAAGACTTGTCTCTCTTTGAATTTTGAAGCGAGTACACGTAGTCACTGCGGACCGCTTACTTTTTATTCAATTCGGAGTGTATTTACCAAAAAAATCCACGCGAGTGTTTCAAAAAAAAAACAGCACAAAAAACTAAAAAAACAAACAAAAAAACCAAACAAAAACCAAACACCAAACAGCTAAACAAGCAAAACAATAAAATTGTAAGTACATTTGATCTATTTTTTGTCGCTTTGCAAGTGAGCGCATACTAGCGGATCAGTTCGTTGGAAATCGAGCGAGTTAAAGCTCAGCCTAGCTGAATACGCTCTTTTTCTCTACACAAATTGATTTTGTGGGTGTGTGCACACGGGATTTTTGACTGAGCTTGTCTCTTCACTGTTGATGTATGCGTACTCGACATTTTAGTGACCTGACAGTTTGGAATCCATAGTAGAGCGGTTACTCAATGACAGCTACTTAAAATAAATGTCTATAAGGGGTTTTTCTTTTCTATAGAAGAAAAACTCATAACCTACTCCATTATATCCTTTTATTTTACTACTCTACATACATAAAGGGTCAGGGGCTTTTGGTTTTATATAAATATCAAATATAATAATACGCAAGTGAGTACTCGACATACTCGGGACGTATTTGTGGGACGTTCTGTGTTGGGGAGAGGGACCATATCTAAAGCTATTTCGGAAAGAGCTTCAATAGAGTTCGCTTATCACTGCATTCTCAATCGGCACATTTAATAAGTATGTGCCGGTGTCACAAATACCCTGCAAGAAATGAGTCTAGTTCCAAAATGGTTCCGAACAAGTTATGCAGTAGGGGGTACTGGTCGCACCCAAATCTCTTTCACATGTGGTGAAGTGGTAAATTTAACATTGCGTTGTCATTGGAGGAAGCTACCTGCTTCCACCTCTGCATTACCTCCGGTTAGCTCGGAAGTAGCCACTACGATCTAGCTCCTTCCTAGCGGTGGACAATTCGTCCCTATACAATACTTGTAGCCAGTTAAGAATCAGTTACTACGACTTAGCTACATACTAGCTTTCGGTAAATCTTTTTAAAGTAGCACTTTATTAATTTAAATAGTTTTGTATAAATGTAATTATTCTAAAAATTTTTAATAACTCCGGTCAATGAATGCATTCATTAGTCGTGTTTTGGTTGCAATCGAAATCTTGTCGAAACTTGTCGTTTATTTTTTTATTCGTTTGCATACAAAACACGACTGCTGGTTTCGAAGGTATTACCTGGAAAAATAAAAATTAAAATTGGAAAAATATAAAACTGTAAAAAAAAATAGAAAGAAAAAAAAAGAAAAATTTTAAATAAAAATTACATAATGAAAAATTTGAAATCTGCAAAAAAAGAAAGGAAGAAACGGTAAAAATTAAAAAATAGATAAACGAAAATCTGTAAAAATAAAAATATGGAATTATGTAAAAATAAATATAAAAACCATTCTCAACAAAATTAATTTTTTACCCTTTTATGCATTTAATTCTTTTACATACTGTACGCACTAATTTTAATACTCGAATGCCAAAACCAAAATCGTTGCATTTGAATTTATGTCGCGCATCGGCTTGCTTTAAAATATAGGTAGTTTTGATAAAATCACACACAATCACTATTTTTCAAATGTTTGTTTATTTTTTCACATTTTTAATAAATTTTATTTAGAAAATCAAAATTTTTTCAAACATTTTCAATTATTAGAAAATATTTCACTTTACACAAAACGAATGCCATTTCTCCAACAGCCGGCTTTATGACAAAACCGGCTTTATGACAAAAAAACACGCTTTAGAGATATTAAACATTTTTTAAACTTTATTTAATTTTTTTGAATTATTCTTTTTTTATACGAAAACCAAACAAAAATTGGAGCGCCACCTTCTAATTC